>JAUUTY010000301.1:0-70445 GCA_030979885.1 Lolium multiflorum
CTAAGATAGAAAGAATTGGTAACCGACTCAACAATAAAGTAAAAGAATGGTCCTTCAAAGAGGAAAGCATCGATTGCCAGTATTTGTGCTAGAGCTTTGATTTTGAAAACATATAGAGAGCATAAAAGTAAAGTTTTGAGAGGTGTTTGTTGTTGTCAACGAATGGTAGCGGGTACTCTAAACTACCTTATCAACAAACCCTCAAAGAGCGGCTCCCATTTTATTTTGTTTTTGGGTGGCACTCCTTCCAACCTTTCTTTCACAAACCATGGCTAACCGAATCCTCGAGTGCCTGCCAACAATCTCATACCATGAAGGAGTGCCTTTTATTTTAGTTTTATTATGATGACACTCCTCCCCACCTTTGCTTTCTCAAGCCATGGCTAACCGAATCCTTCGGTGCCGTCCAACAATCACATACCATGGAGGAGTGTCTATTTTTGTTAATTAATTGGGACTGGGAATCCCATTGCCAGTCTCTTTTGCAAAATTATTGGATAAGCGGACGGTCACTAGTCCATTGGTGAAAGTTGCCCAACAAGATTGAAAGATAAACACCACATACTCTCATGAGCTATAAACATTGACACAAATAAGAGGTAATAACTTTGAATTGCTTAAAGGTAGCACTCAAGCAATTTACTTTGGAATGGTTAGAAATACCATGTAGGTAGGTATGGTGGACACAAATGGCATGAATATTGGCTCAAGACAGATGCATGAGAAGTATTCCCTTCTCGATACAAGGTTTAGGGCTAGCAAGGTTATTTGAAGCAACCCAAGTATGAAATGGTGCAGCAAGACTCACATATAAACATATTGTAAGCATTATAAGACTTTACATCGTCTCCTTGTTGTTCAAACACCACAACCAGAAAATATCTAGACTTAGAGAGACCAATCATGCAAACCAAATTTTAACAAGCTCTATGTAATGATTCATTAATAAGGTACATGATGAAGAGCTTAAACAAGATCTATATGAGCACAACAATTGCCAAATTTCACATTATTCAAGACATTATACCAATCACTACATGTAGCATTTCCGCTTCCAACCAGCATAACAAAGCAGTTTCAATCTTCGCCATGAAAATTAAAAGTTAAGAACAGATGTGTTCATACGAACCAGCTGGAGCGTGCCTCTCTCCCACACAGGATGAACTTGTTCAGAGAACTAAGATAACAAAACAAAAACAAAATAAAAGCACACGTACGCCTCTCCAAAGTACATAAGATGTGACCAATAAAAATATAGTTTCCCAAGAGAAGGAACTATTGTCGATGAAGAAGAGGATGCCTTGGGTATCCCCAAGCTTAGATGCTTGAGTCTTTGAAATATGCAGGATGAACCACCGGGGCATCTCAAGCTTAGATTTTTCATTCTTCTTGATCGTAGTATCCTCCTCTCTTGACCCTGAAAACTTCCTTCACAAACTTCAAGCAAACTCATTAGAGGGTTAGTGCATAATCAAAAATTCACATGTTCAGAGGTGACACAATCATTCTTAACACTTCTGGACATTGCACAAAACTTCTGAAAGTTAATGGAACAAAGAAACTCATTCAACTTAACAAAAGCGGCACTGCGAAATAAAAGGCAGAATCTGTCAAAAACAGAACAGTCCGTAAAGACGAATTTTAAGATGGCACCAGACTTGCCCAAATGGAAAAACTCAAAACTAATGAAAGTTGCGTACATATCTGAGGATCACGCTCGTAAATTGGCAGATTTTTTCGAATTTTCTACAGAGAACTGTGCCCAGATTCGTGACAGGCAGCAATGCTGTTTCTGCGCAGCGATCCCAAATATAACATCAACTTTAACATAGAAACTTTTACTTGGCACAAAAACATGATAAGGAGAGGTTGCTACAGTAGTAAAAAACTTCCAAGACACAAATATAAAACAAAGTACTCTAGCAAAATAACACATGGGTTATCTCCCAAGAAGTTCTTTCTTTATAGCCATTAAGATGGGCTCAAAAATTTTAATGATGCTCGCGCAAGAAATAAGAGTTGAAGCAAAAGAGAGCATCAAGAGGCAATTCAAAACACATTTGAGCCTAACATGCTTCCTATGCAAAAGAATATTATACACAAATGAATTCATGAAGAGCAAAGTGACAAGCATAAGAGGATAAAAAACACAAGTGCAACTTAAAGATTCTCAACATAAAGAGGGGAAACTTAATATTATTAAGATGCATATAAACATATTTCCCTCTCTCATAATAACTTTCAGTAGCATCATTGATAAAATCCACAATATACCCGCCACTTAAAACATTCTTATCATGGTTCATATACATAGAAGTATCATTAATTTTGGCATAAGAAGAGTTATTCTCATTAATAGTAATTGGAGCAAGATTATTATCAAGAATTTGAACATGGTAAACAAGTTGCATATTAAAAGAATTGTTCTTGGCAAGCCCATCATAACTATGACAAGTTTCATAAGGATAATTGTAACATGTGTCATATACATCTCTATAGCAATTATCTAAACCTGAATATGTAATATCATCATTTTCACTAAAAGTAGAAGTCTCAAATATATCTTCAAGCACAGCATCCCCAAGCTTAGGGCTTTCAATATCATCGAAGGGACATGAATAATGCTATCATCATTACTTTCATAATCAGTACCAAAGAGATTTCCAATATCAAGGTAGTGTGCTCATTCAAATCATGATCGCTAATGTATGTAAAGGGCATAGGAAGATCATCGTATTCAGATTCATTATCACAATAATCATTAGGAGCAACATACTTACGGTTACCTAGCGTTATCTCATTCACGCTGGGATACGCCGTTACCTCTTTCTTTTTATTCTCCTTCTTCTTCTTCTTCTTCGTTCTCTCTTCTTCTTCTTCTTCTTCTTCTTCTTCTCTTCCTTCTCCTCATTCCCTTTAGGAGGAAGAGGCTTGAAGGGTGGCTTGTCCGCATAACCTGATTTACTTTTAGAAACAATAGAAGAAACTTGGGAGGATCCCTCCTTTTCATTAATTAGTTGAAAACACACAACTGTCCTATCATATTTTGGCAAGGTGTCATCTTCTAAAATATTTGTATGTAAGTATTTGTATGGCTATTATTAATGCAATAAGAAAGCAACCATGCAGGACATCATCAATATCAAGATCGTTAATATTTAACAAAGAAATTTTCTTGATAACTCTTCACACTTCAAAAAATAAGGTAAGTTCATCATGCGATTAGGAATAATTTCATCATCACAATACAAATTTGCAGCACTCATGGGGTTTGAATTATCATTGGAGGAAGAACATTGAAAATTAAAATGACCAACTCTATGGCAAAGTTCACAAATAAAAGGATAGAGGGCACACACTTTTTCTCCAAGATCATCTAGAGCTCTAGACCACTTTCTAGTTTTTTCATTTGTGATGGATACAATATTCATCTTCTATTTGATTAATTCCACAAGGTCTATGTATTCCACAAAATTTAACATGCTTATAGGAAATAGCATTCTTAGGAGTTTGAGCATGCTTATTGCAATTATTAACAACAATTTCATTCTTCATGCAAGCCTCTTTAAAAGGTTCATGATACTTATCAAAATTCTTTTTAGGCAATTCTAAATGAGAAGCAAAGGCTTTATAAAGATTTGCAGCAACTTGAGAGTCAAGACCATAAGTAGCACTCATATTTCAAATTTACCACTATCCATGAAAGTTTCAATGCATTCATAATCATAATTTATACCACTCTTTACCTTTGTCGTTCTCCCAATCTTCAGCGTTCTCCTTAATCCGATCGAGAAGGTCCCTTTTAAACTCTTCTTTATTGCTCGTGAATGATCCAGAACAGTAGTATCCAACAAGGTCTTATCTTGAAAAGAAAGTCTTGCATAGAAATTATCAATGATGATATTACCCGGAAGCTCATGATTGGGGCATTTGAGCATTGAAGTCTTCAATCTCTCCCATGCTTGGGCAATACTCTCTCCATCATGAGGCCAAAAATTATATATATGGTTTCGATCTTTGTGAATTTCACTTGGAGGATAGAACTTGGAATAAAATAGAGGCACAATATCCTTCCAATCAAGAGAGTGCCCGTCCTTCAATAGTTTATACCAATGCGCCGCTTTACCAGACAGCGACATAGAGAATAGTTTCTTCTTCACTTCATCCATAGAGATACTTGCACACTTGAATAACCCGCATAATTCATGCAAAAACAGTAAATGATCTCCAGGATGGACAGTTCCATCCCCTTCATAGCGGTTGTCCATAACACGTTCAATAATTTCCATAGGTATTTTATCGGAATACTTTCAACAGGTGGATTTAAAATATCAAAGCATCATTAAAGTTATCGCATATGGGAGATAAAGCATTATCAGAACAAAATATTTCTTCCAAAGCGGAGGAGCTAAAAAGATTATTTTATGTAAACCAGCTTCCCAAGCTTAGACTTCTTCATAGCATTAGCAGTAATTGCATTCATACTAATAATATTGCTACTATCGTGTAAATAAGGTTCCATAGGTTTTTTAATTTTTGTATCAATCCATCCATGTCTTAAATCAGGAAATAGAATAAGAAGCTCTTTGTTGTCCATTATGCCTAACTAGTGTAAACAAGAAACAAAAAGATGTAATTGTAGTCTAAAGGAAATAGCTTTGAGTACACACACAATGGCGCCTAAAAGCATCATACTGAACCGGAGTGTGAGTACCTTACCTTTCCTTCCCCGCAACTACGCAAAAGTGCTTGGCGCGTAGTTGACGAGGGAGGAAAAGTGCTTAGTTGCCGGGCTTGCCAATGTGTGAGTGCCGTTTACCTCCTCGGCAACGGCGCCAGTAAAAGTGCTTGATGTTCACGGGTGCTTCTATTCTTGTAGACAGTGTTGGACCTCCAAGTGCGAGGTTTGTAGAACAGCAAGCAAGTTTCCTTAAGTGGATTTCCCAAGGTTTATCGAACTCGTGAGGAAGAGGTCAAAGATATCCCTCTCAAGCAACCCCGTAATCACAAAGCAAGAAGTCTCTTGTGTCCCCAACACACCAAATACACTTGTCAGTGTGTATAGGTGCACTAGTTCGGCGAAGAGATAGTGAAATACAAGTAATATGGATGTATATGAGTGGTAATAGCAATCTGAATAAAATATGGCAGCGAGTAAACATGCAACAGAACAGTAAGTAAACGGTGTTTTCAGTATTGGAAACAAGGCCTAGGGATCATACTTTCACTAGTGGACACTCTCAACATTGATCGCATAATAAATACTTCTTCTCAAATGTGCTACATACACTCTTGTTTGATAATGAACATCATTGCGTAGGATTACACGAACCCTCAATGCCGGAGTTAACAAGCTCCACAATTCCATGTTCATATTTAAGTAACCTTAGAGCATAATAGATCATTGCAAAATAAACCAAGAACTAACATAGTGCACACTATGAAGGAGGAATAGATCACATCAATACTATCATAATGATAATTAACTCCACAATCTACAAGAGATCGTGATCATAGCCTACGACAAGAACCACACGGTGCACACACTAATCACCTTTACACCAAGTAGGAGGAATAGAACTACTTTAATAACATCACATGAGTAGCACACAACTAGTAGCGATACAAAGCTCATCATATGGATCTCAATCATGTAAGGCAGCTCATGAGATCATTGTATTGGAGTACAGAGAGAGAGATTAACCACATAGCTACGGTAGAGCCCTCAGCCCTGGGGGAGAACTACTCCCTCCTCATCATGGGAACAGCGATGGCGGTGAAGATGGCGTGGAGACGGCTTCGGGGCAATCGTCCCGGCGCGTGCCGGACAGAGACTTCTGTCCCCGAATCTTGATTTCGCGATGGCGGCGGCTCTCGAAGGTTTTCTCCGTATCGTGGTCTCCGCCGGGGTTTTTAGGTCAGAGAGGCCTAAATAGGCGAAGAGAGGGTCGGAGGGGCCACGGGTGCCCACACCCTGGCAGGGCGCGCCCCGGCCCGCGCCGGGGGTGTGGTGTGGGGCCCCCCCCTCCCTCTCGTCTCTCCCGTGCTCCTGAAGCTTCCGGGAAAATAGGAACTTGGGCGGTGATTTCGTCCGATTCCGAGAATATTTCGTTACTAGGATTTCAAAACCAAAAACAGAAAACAGCAACTGGCCTTTCGGCATCTCGTCAATAGGTTAGTTCCGAAAACGCATAATAATGACATATAATGTGTATAAAACATGTAGATATCATCAATAAAGTGGCATGGAACATAAGAAATTATAGATACGTTTGAGACGTATCGTGGCCCCTTGGGGCTTCTTCCTCATTATTCCCCAACCTCCAAACACTCCATGGCCGCCGCCCCCACAAGCTCCACCACGCCCTAGGCCCTTCCCCCCACTAGTTTCTCCCCAAACTACACTCAACCATAGATCGGGATCCCTCAAGCCTCTTCACCAAAGGATTTGGCTCCTCCCAAGCTATTTTGGGAGATCTTGGGGATTTGGTCATCAACCCCTTTTTCACGTGTTCCTCCTGCTCACTTGGGCAAAGAGGACAATGTCTTCGGGTAACTCTTTCTCCCTATCCCTCTCCCTCTTACTTTTCCTCTTCCATTGCCAAATTTTGAGGAACTTTGAGAAAAATTAGGGTTAGGGTTAGGGTTAGTAAGTCCTCATGCCAACTAGAGTGTCTCACATGCCTATGCACATTGTTCACTCTCCTAGTATAGTCTATGTTCAAGTTTGTGAGTTTTTGCATGATTTTGTGTCGAATTTCTGGGCAAACATCACAACTCAGCATAACCCGGTTTACAGCCCGGTCGACCGGCCTCTCAACCGGCCGGTCCGGCGCCCTGTCCGGTCAACCGGATGGACAACCGGCTGGTCCGGTCCATCGTCCGGTCTGACCGGCCCCTGCGCCGGCCAGCCCAGCTTTTTCGCATAAATTCGTCGACACTTGGATATAGGCTATGCTTTTGGCTTCCTCATATATACTGATGACATGTAAACTTATCCCCCCTGCTCCCTCTTGCTCTATTTTGCTGGTTCACAAGAGGTTGGAGCGGTGAGGATCGTGGCACTACCGCCAAGAGAGGAAGGCTTGCAAGTGGCCGTGCAGCTCCGACCACTGGTGGCAGCTCAGCTAGGGGACGCAACAAGACATCTGCCAATAAAAGGAAAGATAAACATGTAGCACAAGACGGTGATGAGGTATTGCCAGATTGCCATGTTGGTGATGTACATGTTGGGGCATGGAGAAGACTCAGAGAGTCCAACCCCTATCGGCTTGAGGCACCTACTTACCAAGGGGGAGATAAGTTTTTCTGGACCAAGACACAGAAAGTCATGTGGGACGACTACTATAACTCCCAAGAGCACATGAAGACTGGCACCATTGTTATGCCCAAGGCCATCAAGGATGTCATTGGAATGTATGAAACCACCAAGTTTCGCTTTGTGGTTGAGACCTTGAGGCGGATGGGGTTGTATGACCTTATGTGTTTGACGCCTTCTGATGGATGCTACTGTCCAATCTTGGTGAGACAGTTTCATTGCACAGTCTTTTTCCATGATGATGCAGCTAGGACTATGACTTGGATGACTGGCAAATAGAAATACACTTGCAACTATCTTGATCTCCGTGAAGCCTTGGGGTTTGGTGGAGGCCGTGCTCGTGGTTTCAAGATATATTCTCAGCAGACGTTCACCAGAGGGGACATTGCCTTTTGCTATCCTCCGGATCCCACACCTGGACCTCCCAGCATCTCTGGCATGTACTACTCATACCTTATCCTTGCCAAGCTATTCCGAGAGAGTCTCATTAGCAAGATTGGTGACACAAGTGAATGTCGTGCATACCATCTGAACTTGATGTACTATTGCCATCCTGAGCACCAGCAACTTATTGACGGCTGTGATCTCATCTACTGTGAGTTACGACGCTGTGTTCGTGAATGGTTGACTCCTAATCTTGCCCAGTATGTTCATCTGCTCATCAACAGGGTTGTGCCAGCACCTCTCAATACACAAGGTGAACGGGTCAGGTTGGCAGCCTTCAGGGTACCTGCCCAAGGTGATAGACCGGAAGACGCTGCCATGATGCCTTCTGAGCGCCGGTCCAAGGAACGCCATGACCATGCTAGCTCCAGCCACTCGGCCACAGCATGGTGTCTCACGGTTCTTCTCTAGCCTATGGCAGATGTGCAAGAACACCAATGATGTTGCACATCAAAGTCTTTCTTTGAACCAAGAGACGAGGCGGCGCCAAAATGAGTTCATGGCTACTAGGAATGCACCTGTTCCTCCTCCTGGCCCTGAGTTGGAGCCTGTCCATGCACCAAACTGGGAGATGCCTCTCCTCTCTGATGAGATGTTCCAGAACTTTGATCCTTCCTTGTACTTTGGTGGTCCTCCTCCTAGACCCGCCCGTGCACCTACTGCTGATGCTGATGATGAAGAGGATGAAGGTGATGAGGATGACAATGGTGAGGATGATGAAGAAGAAGATGACGATGAGGATGGTGATGGCAGCTCTCCATCCGCGGGGCACGAGTTCTATTGATGGGACGCAAGCATCTCTCCTCTTTTCTTCGCCTTTTTGGTGTTCCGATGCCAAAGGGGGAGAAGAGAGTAGAGTCTAGTCACGGGTTCTTTGATTGTCACAAGCCATGGGAGTTGCTTTATTTGGATTTTATATGGCTTGTGCGTATTTGCTTTGATTTCTCAAGAACCATTTGCTACTTCGAATAATTCATGTATGGACGACTATTATGTGTGCTACTCTATGTTAGGATAATCATGCTTTATGCTTATATATCTTGATATACTTGTGTCCATACCATGCTTGTTTCCTAAAGATATTGGGGGAGCTTCTCATATTCCACAAATGGTGCACTTTGCATTCAAACGCAAATTCTCCAAGTGCACACATTATGGGGGAGCTGTCGTAATATCTTATATGGAATCAAGGTTTAGAGCTTATCATAATATCTATATGTGACTCTAGCCCGGTTTGTCATCGTATACCAAAAAGGGGGAGATTGTAAGGGTATTTTACCCTTATCCATTATTTTGGTAACTATGACACCGTGCTAGAGTATTTGGACTAATACATGTCTACAAGATAATTCACAGGTATTAGCCAAAGAGGTATAATGGTGTATCAATGGAACAAGAAGGCAACGGGAGACCCCCCAATCCGATGAAGAATCAGCAGGTTTCCAGAGCGGCCGGTCCCGCATCCGCCGGATCGGGCCCGCGCTCGACCACCCGGTCACCAACCGGACCAAGGACCGGTGCCATCCGGACAAGATCAGAAAGAATGAAGAATCGTCCGGTCAGTGTCCGGTCGCCAGCCCGTTTGAACCGGTCGCTTCCGGTTCCGGCCCGGCGGACCAGCTCCAGACCGGCGTCCCGGCTCGCAACCGCCTTGCGCGTGCCATCCGGCACTATCCAGTAAAGAATGGCGCCGCCGGCCAAGCTCCCGGTCCCAGCTCCGGTTGGAAACCGGCCGGTCCGGTCGGGGCCTCGGTCGGACCGGGCGTGGACCGCCTGCCGGCGCCAGATCCGCCGACCGGGCTCCTCGAATCCGCGATGTGGCAAGTGACCAACGGCCATATTTCGAAGTACACTATAAATAGGCCTTCTTCTACCTCTGAACAGCTTAGGCACTACACTACAAGCTGTTCTTGAGCTCCTTCTCTCATACTCCATTGTTAGAAACACCAAAAGCCTCGGATCTCCTCCTCCTCCACCCAAACTCAAATCCCCGGGGAAACAATAGAGGAGGACCCGATCTACCGTTCTACCAAGCCAAATCTTATTCCCCCTTGTATTCATCAAGAAGTTTGCTTCCTAGGGTTCCTTGGAAACCCTAGGTGGGCAAGAGGAGTCCGGAAGCATCCGGGCTGTGGATCTGCTCCGGGCAAGATTGTGAAGGTTTGGAGGCTACCTCAAAGTCTACCACAAGTGAGAGAGCTATTCCTTCGTGGGATAGGCTCCGGAGAATAGGGTGAGCCTTCGTGGCGCGGGAATCCTTCGTGGGACCTCCACTCCTCCAAACGTGACGTACCTTGTTGCAAAGCAAGGGAACACGGGAATACATCCTCGTCTCCGCGTGTATCGGTTATCTCTAACCGAACTCCTTACTTGTGATTTAACTGCCTGTGAGAGCCTTCGTGCTCGAGTTAGTTGTATCCTCATATAGGTTGCTTCACCTAGTTTGCATTAGGCTCGCCTTTATATTCCGCAAAGCCTAATATTGCAAAGAAAGAATTAAAATCTGTAGAAACCTATTCACCCCCCCTCTAGGTTTACCATCTCTATACTTTCACAAAGTACATAGAACTCTTATTGCATCATCTAAATAATCCACCTTCGGGTTATCATCCGAACCCCCTCCATTAAGTTGTAAACAAAGATAATTGCATTAAGTATGGTGTGTAATGTAATCAACACAAATATCCTTAGACAAAGCATCAATATTTTATCCCTAGTAGCAACAAGACATCCACAACCTTAGAACTTTCTCACTGTCCCGATTCAATGGAGGCATGAACCCACTATCGAGCATAATTACTCCTCTTGGAGTTACAAGTATCAACTTGGCCAGAGCCTCTACTAGCAACGGAGAGCATGCAAGAACATAAACAACACATATATGATAGATTGATAATCAACTTAACATAGTATTCTAGATTCATCGGATCCACCAAACACAACATGTAGCATTACAAATAGATGATCTTGATCATGTTAGGCAGCTCACATGATCTATACAATGATAGCACAAGCGGAGAAGACAACCATCTAGCTACGGGACCCATAGTCCAAGGATGAACTACTCACGCATCAATCCGGATGAGGGCATGGCATGATGTGTAGAGCCCCTCCGGTGATGATTCCCTCAGGGTGCCGGAGGCGATCTCCTGAATCCCCCGAGATAGGATTCGCGGCGGCGGCGTCTCGGGAAGGTTTTCGTATCGTGGCTCTCGGTGGGTATTCGCGACGAAGGCTATATGTAGGCGGAAGGGTAGGTCGGGGGCGACGCGAGGCCCGGACCACGGAGCGTGGCCGCGCGCCGTTGTCTGGCCGCCTCGTGTCCCACTTCGTTATCCCTCCGGTCTTCCGGAAGCTTCGTGGAAAATAGGACCCCGGGCGTTGATTTCGTCCAATTCCGAGAATATTTCCTTACTAGGATTTCTGAAACCAAAAACAGCAGAAACAGCTACTAGCGCTTCGGCATCTTGTTAATAGGTTAGTGCGGAAAATGTATAATAATGCTGTAAAGTATGTATAAAACATTCAAGTATTGTCATAAAAGTAGCATGGAACATAAGAAATTATAGATACGTTTGAGACGTATCAAGCATCCCAAGCTTAGTTCCTACTAGTCCTCGAGTAGGTAAACGATAACACAAATAATTTCAAGTGACATGCTACCAACATAATCTTGATCAACATTATTGTAAAGCATATGAGATGAATGAGTGATCTGAACAAAAGATTGCTAACAAAGATAATGACTAAACAAATGAATCATATAGCAAAACTTTTCATGAATAATACTTTCAAGACAAGTATCAACAAGACTTGCATAAGAGCTAACTCATAAGCAATAAATTCAAAGTAGAATGCATTGAAGCAACACAAAGGATGATTAAGTTTCAGCAATTGCTTTCAACTTGTAACATATATATCTCATGGATATTTGTCAACATAGAGTAATATAACAAGTGCAATAAGTAAACATGTAAGAATCAATGCACACGGTAACACAAGTGTTTGCTCCTAAGATCGAAAGAAGTGGGTAAACTGACTCAACATAAAGTAAAAGAATGGCCCTTCGCAGAGAAGCATGGATTACTATTTTTGTGCTAGAGCTTTTGTTTTGAAAACATAGAAACAATTTTGTCAACGGTAGTAATAATTCATATGTGCTATGCATAATACTTCCTACAAGTTGCAAGTCTCATGCATAGAGTACTAATAGTGCTCGCACCTTGTCCTAATCAGCTCGGATAACACGGATTATCATTGCATGACATATGTTTCAACCAAGTGTCACAAAGGGGTACCTACAGCCGTACAAAGGTCTAAGGAAAAAGCACGCATTGGATTTCTCGCTTTGATTATTCTCAACTTAGACATCCATACCGGGACAACATAGACAAACAGATAATGGACTCCTCTTTAATGCTTAAGCATTCAACAACAAATAATATTCTCATAAGAGATTGAGGTTGTATGTCCAAACTGAAACTTCCACCATGATACATGGCTTTAGTTAGCGGCCCAATGTTCTTCTCTAACATATGCATACTCAAACCATTTGATCATGAAGTCCACTTACTTCGACAAGACGAACATGCATAGCATCTCACATGATATCCAACAAAGGTAAAGTTGATGGCGTCCTAAACATGGTTACCGCTCAACAAGCAACTTATAAGAATTAAGACACATAACTACATATTCATCACCACAATAGTTTTTAAGCTATTTGTCCCTTGAGCTATATATTGCAAAGATAAAGGAATGAATTTTAAATGTAGTACTCAAGTAATTTACTTTGGAATGGTAAAATACCACATAGTAGGTAGATATGGTGGACACAAATGGCATGGGTTTTGGCTCAAGGTGTTTGGATGCACGAGAATTTCCTCTCAGTACAAGGTTTGGGCTAGTAAGGTTGTTTGAAGCAAACACAAGTATGAACAAGTACAGCAAAACTCACACAAGAACATATTGCAAGCATTATAAGGCTCTACACTATCTTCCTTGTTGTTCAAACACTTTACCCGAAAATATCTAGACTTAGAGAGACCAATCATGCAAACCAAATTAAACAAGCTCTACGGTAGTTTTTCATTAATAGATTAAACTACATGATGCAAGAGTTTAAACATGATCTATGAGAGCTCAAACAATTGCCAAGTTGCCAAACCATATGCAGCATTTTCCGATTCCAACCAAATAGCAATTTAACGAAGCAATTTCAGCCTTCGCCATGAACATTAAAGCACAATTAAGAACACAAGTGTTCCATATGAAAAGCGGAGCGTAATATCTCCAATATAAGAATGATGGGATACAACTTTATTCAAACCAAAATAAAATCAAACCGACGCTCCAAGTAAAGAACATAAGATGTGATGGAATAAAAATATAGTTTCACTAGAAGTGACCGATAATGTCGATGAAGAAGGGGATGCCTTGGGCATCCCCAAGCTTAGATACTTGAGTCTTCTTAAAATATGCAGGGATGAACCACCGGCATCCCCAAGCTTAGACCTTTCACTCTTCTTGATCATAGTATATCATCCTCTTCTCTTGACCCTTGAAAACTTCCTCCACTCCAAACTTCAAGCAAACTCATTAGAGGGTTAGTGCATAATCAAAAAATTCACATATTCAGAGGTGACACAATAATTCTTAAAATTTCTGGACATTGCACAAAGCTTCTGAAAGTTAATGGAACAAAGAAACTCATTCAACGTAGCAAAAGCGGCAATGCGAAATAAAAGGCAGAATCTGTCAAAACAGAACAGTCTGTAAAGACGAATCTGGCAGGGGCAATTAACTTGCTCAAATGGAAAAATCAAAACTAATGAAAGTTGCGTACATATGAGGATCACGCTCGTAAATTTGCAGATTTTTTTGATTTTTCTACAGGGAAATCTGTACGAATTCGTGACAGACAGCAATGCTGTTTCTGCGCAGCGATCCAAATCTAGCATCAACTTTAGCATAGAAACTTTACTTGGCACAAAAACATGATAAGGAGAGGTTACTACAGTAGTAAACAACTTCCAAGACTCAACAATACAGTAAATAAAATGTAACTTGGGTTATCTCCCAAGAAGTGCTTTTCTTTAAGAGAAGGCGCAGAAAGTGCAAATCAAGTATTTTCGAGAGATGGAGCATCAACATTACCTCGGGAGTTGGGGGTTTCCTCAACAATGCATGTTATCTTATCTATTTAAGTTTCAGAGGCTCCCTTTTCATTACTCTTAGGCTTGCTATTCTCATCAAATAAATTTTCGGGAACAATCCAATCATAATTCTTTTCTAGTGCCTCGAACATTCCTACAAGCTTGCAAGGTATTGATGTCTTAATATCCCCTCCATCATTAACATTATTAGTGTACTTTATTCTATCAATGTCCATCTTTTCAAGGGTACTAGCAAAGTTGGTGTAAGAACCAAGCATCTTATATTTAATAAAGACTTTTCTAGCCTCTCTTGCTACACCACCAAATTCTTTAAGAAGGGTTTCTAAGACAAAATCTTTCTTTTCTCCTTCCTCCGTATCAGAGAGTGTAAGAAACATATGCTGAATTATAGGGTTGAGATTAACAAATTTAGTTTCCAACATGTGTACTAAAGAAGCAACAGCTATTTCATAAGTAGGAGCAAGTTCTACCAAATGTCTATCTTCAAAATCTTCAGCTGTACTAACATGAGTGAATTTTTTTTCTATATTATCTCTTCCAATTATAGACCCTCGTCCTACCGGTATGTCTTTCAAGGTAAACTTAGGATGAGGCATGATGAAATAAACAAAAGTAAATAAAGTAAATGCAAGTAACTAATTTTTTGTGTTTTGATATAGAGCTAGTAAACAAGACAGTAAGTAAAGTAACTATTTTTTGTGTGTTTTTAATATGTAGCAAACAAGACAGTAAATAAAATAAAGTAAAGCAAGACAAAACAAAGTAAAGAGATTGGATGTGGAGACTCCTTGCAGCGTGTCTTGATCTCCCAACGGCGCTTAAAGTCTTGTCAAGTGTAGTCGATAATGGTCCGTTGGGAACCCCAAGTGGAAGGTGTGATGCGCACAACAGTAAGTTTTCCCTCAGTAAGAAACCAATATTATCGAACCAGTAGGAGCCAAGAAGCACGTGAAGGTTATTGGTGGAGGAATGTAGTGGCGCAACACCAGTGAAACCGGCCAACGTGGAACCTGCACAACACAATCAAAGTACTTTGCCCCAACGTAACATGAGGTTGTCAATCTCACCGCTTGCTGAAAACAAAGGATTAAGCGTATCGAGTGGAAGATGGTGTTTGTTTGCAAAGAACAGTAAAGAACAATAATTGCAGTAGAATGTATTCGATGTAAAAGAATGGACCGGGGTCCACAGTTCACTAGTGGTGTCTCTCCAATAAGATAACTAACATGATGGGTGAACAAATTACAGGTGGGCAATTGACAAATCAAGATTCAATACATATCAACGATGATTACTATGTGATTTAATCGGGGCATTACGACAAAGTACATAGACCGCTATCCAGCATGCATCTATGCCTAAATAATCCACCTTCGGGTTATCATCCGAACCCCCTCCAGTATTAAGTTGTAAACAACATATAATTGCATTAAGTATGGTGCGTAATGTAATCAACACAAATATCCTTAGACAAAGCATCAATGTTTTATCCCTAGTAGCAACAGCACATCCACAACCTTAGAACTTTCTGTCACTGTCCCAGATTCAATGGAGGCATGAACCCACTATCGAGCATAATTACTCCCTCTTGGAGTTACAAGTATCAACTTGGCCAGAGCCTCTACTAGCAACGAGAGCATGCAAGAACATAAACAACACATATATGATAGATTGATAATTAACTTAACATAGTATTCTAGATTCATCGGATCCCACCAAACACAACATGTAGCATTACAAATAGATGATCTTGATCATGTTAGGCAGCTCACAAGATCTATACAATGATAGCACAAGCGGAGAAGACAACCATCTAGCTACTGCTATGGACCCATAGTCCAAGGATGAACTACTCACGCATCAATCCGGAGGCGGGCATGATGATGTAGAGCCCCTCCGGTGATGATTCCCCTCTCAGGCAGGGTGCCGGAGGCGATCTCCTGAATCCCCGAGATGGGATTGGCGGCGGCGTCTGGAAGGTTTTCCGTATCGTGGCTCTCGGTACAGGGGTATTCGCGACGAAGGCTATATGTAGGCGGAAGGGTAGGTCAGGGGGCGATGCGAGGGGCCTAGACCACAGGGCCGCGCGGCTAGGGCCTGGGCCGCGCGCCCGTTGTCCGGCCGCCTCGTGGCCCCACTTCGTTATCCCTACGGTCTTCTGGAACGTGGAAAAATAGGACCCTGGGCGTTGATTTCGTCCAATTCCGAGAATATTTCACTAGGATTTCTGAAACCAAAAACAGCAGAAACAAAGCAACGGCTCTTCGCATCTCGTTAATAGGTTAGTGCGGAAAATGTATAATAATGCTGTAAAGTATGTATAAAACATTCAAGTATTGTCATAAAAGTAGCATGGAACATAAGAAATTATAGATACGTTTGAGACGTATCGCCGGCAAGGCATATGATCGACGCCGCGTCTCTCACACGACGCAATGTCGGCCAAGGCGGCCTTGGCAGCCTTGCTGCCGCAGGGCGCCCTGTCGACGTTGCCGGCGCGCGTCCAGATCAATGGCGTCCTTCCCCTTGGACGCGACAAGCGCGTCAACCGCCATTTCCCGTTCAATTTAAGCTTGCTATAGCAATGCATCAGCGTGAAAGACTTGTGACCTTCCGAGTTCTTCCGGTACAAATCCATGGCCCTGTCAAACTAACCAAAGGAAGCGGAATCATTTCATCGAAAACAATGTAGGCGCACATTGGAAGGCCTAATGTGGCGACGCCGCTCTGGCCGCTCTGGTCACTATGTTGTTATGGTATCCATGGAAGGAGTTCACCGACGCCTGGATGATGGCCCATCGCGTCGACATTGCCTTTTGGCTCCTCTTCATTGTCACTTTGTTGTAGTCGCTGTTGATGACCTTGCGCTCATCGAACTCGGCCTTGATCCTCGCCCAATACTTCCCGTATTTTTGGTGGCGCCGATGATGGACACCATCCGCGTCTACCTCACGAGATCATCGTCACGGCACCCTCCTCGTCCTCTTCCTTGCCGCCCTCTTCGTCCCCGCCGTCCCTCCACCCCCTCCTCTTCCTCGTCCTCCTCCTCCTCAACCCCGTCCTCTCGACCGGCGCCGCGACTCCGAGCGCCCCTACGGCCGCTGAAAGGGTTGCTCCGGACCTGCTCGCGCGCTCGTACGCCGGGAGTAGAGGTTGTTGGGAAGCCGCCATGCGGCAGCGATCCCGTAGCGCGGCGGTTAGGCGTCACGCACCCGGAGGTGAGGGGCCGTCGTTGTAGAAGGCGGATGACGACGGAGAGATCACTCCCGAACGTACACCGGCACGGACGAGCTCCATGGGCTCGCGTTGGTGGCGGCGATACACCGCCGGCATGTGCTGGTGCCGGCGCGCCGCCGAGCCTTCTTCTCTTCTCCGCCGCCCTTCGTCTTTCCGCTCCGCCGTCGATACCTTCCGGCGCAGCACAATCTTGCTGCCATTGATCTTCGGTTCATCCTTCCGGCTTCTTCTTCGGAGCCGGCGCCTTCGCGGGCGCTTTCGCCCCTTTCGTCCCATTGCCCGGCGGCTTCTTGGCCGCTTTCTTGGCCATCTTTTTGGGGGCTGTCGGCGGCGCAATGGAATGGGGAGAGGGTAACGGCGGCGGGTGGACGGCGGGAGGGAGAAACAAATCGGCGGGATAGGAGAGATGAATCGACGGCGGGATATGTGTTGGGAGGCCGAAATGCGCGGCGGGATAGGCGCGATGTGGCGGGAGATTTGGCGGGAGTGGGAGACGGATTTTCCACTGACGGGTCGGCCCCGCCACTTCCCCCTCGCTTTCGTTGTGTCCGGCGTGCCCGGTGCGTCCCCGTGGGACGGGGACGGGCTCGGGCGCCGGACACCGTATCGGGCCGCGCCGGACAAAAATAGGCTCTGGGGGACGCGGCTGAAATCGATTTTTGGTCCGGCACGCCCCAAATTGCTTTGGGGGACGCGACTGGAGATGCTGTAAGCCAACCTCCTATTCGCCAACTCGACCGGTGGTCCATGCCGATGTACTTATAGCCACCAATCAGCTGGTGACAGCTCATCGTGTCAGCCAGTGCTTCGATGGAAACCTGGTGCTTTCTTTGCGGTCACGTTTCTCCTTGATCGCCACGGCTTGTGGGCCCTCCTCGTCAGGTACGTTGTTAACATTATGCGACGAACAACTTTTGGGCACCTAGGTTTTTTCAGCCATCCCGCCGCGCCGCACACAAAACAAAGGATGAGTCTAGGGAGCGGCCGCGTGCCCATTGGTACATCTGAGCACTCAACCAAAAAAGGAAGCACACTAGTTTTGTCCGTGTGAACACCTATTATTTATGGTTATTGTAGCACATGCACTATGATGACATCATGCACATTAATTATCCTTTTAAAATGTTTAAAAGCCTATAACTTTTGCACCAGATGTCGAAATTAGAATCCGCTTTCACGTTTGAATTTCTTGCGGTGAGCTCTTCAAAACTAGATCTCGTTTCTATGTATTTTGATGAAGTTTTTTCTAAAGCAACTTCTACGTGCGACAAAGCAATTATAATGCGAGACCATGCAACTTTAGTGTTGGGGGAAGCAACTTTGCTGCACAACGTAAATCTACATTCACAATAAAAATTGCATTGCTGAACGCCAAAGTTGCTCAGCCATCCGTTAAAATTTATTCGGTGGGCACCAAAGTTGCTTCACTGGACGCCAAGATTGGACCGTCTTAAACCAAATTTGCTCCGTCGAGTACTAAAGTTGCTCTGCAGGATACTAATTTTGCTCGGTCGGGCGTCAAAGTTGCTCTCCAGGGTTCGAAAACTGCGTCGCCGGGCACGATTGTTCCTCCGCGGGGCACTTAAGTTGCTTCGTCACACATTCATATTACTCCTATGGACACCAAAATTATTGTCGGGCACAAAAGTTGTGCCTTCGTGTACCAAAAAGTGTTCATGTTCGTTGCACACCAAAGTTGCTTTGTCGCACATCAAAGTTGTTTTCCTGCATAATAAAGTTGCTCTGTCGCGCATCAAAGTTGCTTGTTAAAAAATTTCGTCAAAACATATGAAAATGTGGTCTAGTTTTGAAGCTCTCATCGTGGAGATTTTAAAAATGAAAACGAATTGTAATTTCATCGCACGGTTTAAAAGTTACAGCTTTTTAAAAAGCAACACCTAACATTAGCTAGCCTACCAGTGGGACGCAACAGCCTGTGGCCTAGTGCGTGTGCCCGTGAGGTTCGTGTGGCACGCGGCCGCTCGTAAGATTTCAGGCAAAACAAAACCCTATCGGCTTCTCACATCTCTGTCCGCGCCGCCACGAGCAATCTCTCCCCGGGATCTCCCACCACCGCCGTGTCGCTACCCTTCACCGACCTCCACTAGAACACCGTGGCACCGGTCCCCTCCGCCGGCCTCCACAAGACCACCACGCCGCCGCTCCCCTACGTCGCCCTCCATCAGATCACCACCGCCGCGTCGCTCCCCTACGTCGGCCTCCACCCGACCACCGCTTCGCCCCTCCCCTCCGCTGGCCTCCACCAGGCCAAGGCCGCGCTGCTCCCCTCCGCCGGCCTCCACCAGCTCGCCGGTTTAGGCCTCCACTTCGCACTCGCAGGCGGCATCAGCAGCCACCCAAGGTACACTCCTCGTGCCATTGCCTTACTAAAGGTGATGCACATCTAACTAATTATTTGATTTGCTGCTCCATATTCATTCTACACTTTAAAGTCTAATTCCGTCCATTGGGAACTTGAAGTTGGAGCAGGGCATCAACATTGTCAGTTAGAGAGGCTTAGAGCTGCTTTGACATCCTCAGGAGAGCAAGCAAGAAGGTAATCTGCTGTTCCTAGCTTCTATACATTGTGAATTTTTAAAAAATAGTAGGATGTATCCCCGTATTGGCACTTTTCCAAAATGGCGGCTTTATGTATCCGTATGAGCCGGCACTGATACAAGTATCCATATCCGTGCATTTTAGGATTTCATTTGACTTAAATATCGAACCAAATATCGATAGCAAAAATATCAGGGTTAATAGGATTGCAAATGATGTCTCATATAGTTCACACAAGATGCTAAGTTTTAGCAATAAAGTCTCAATTCTCAACCGAGCTTGGTGGGATCATATATCTTTCTAATACAATCCTGAGCAGGCACTTCAACAAAGGATTTTCTTATCTTAGAACAAAATAAATTTTTATTAGGTAACAATTTTACAAGAAAGGAGTGGGAACACCTGAATTTGTTGGAGTAAAATGGCAGAATTCATCAAAACTCCGTGTCCTCGATTCTGCACCTGGCCGTTTTAAAAATGAGAGGTCAGAAGAGAGAAGAAGAGCCCATGACCAGTAGCTTCTGGCACACTGCCGGGATGGGAGTGCCTATATGAGAGTGAAATTCGTAGGAATAGAAGAAATTAAGAGTGAATCAAAGAACACGGTAAGTTCCATTTATTAGCATGGTGTTTTGGACATCTGAGGGTAATTGAAGGGAAGAGAGCAAGAAACAGCGTCTGCTTGCGCACGTGGTAAGAAAGTGAAGACTGACTGGTGGAGCCTTATTTTCTTATGCGTATCCATTGAAGAGTTCTTAGGCTAGCTGGCAGGAAGGCCTTTGCTTTTCTTATTTCATTGCTCCATAGGTTTTGGGCCTCATAGTTGACGACCTGCATCTTTGCTAGTGGGGTTGATACAACACAGGCTACTTAAATGTGCACACAGTCTGGGCTCATAGTCAGGCTGCCCCCTGGGTTGTCGCCCTTCTTGCTCTGGCCCTGGGACGTTCCTGCATCTCTGCTTCAGTTATGGTGTTAGTACATCCTTGTTGTTTGTGAAAATGAAAATATAAACATGTGTGCAAATCATGACTTGTTCATTGATCTGTATTGATCACAACATTTATTTTCCATTGGCAGATTCCCTCCCTTTGGCTTGCAAGGGGCTGAAAGATGGAGGTGAAGCTAGCATTCTCCCAGGACAGACCGCCACTTTCCATCATTTCTGCTGCTAAGGTTGCAGGTGTTCCCCTAACCATTGATCCGACCCTTGCCTCAGGTTCAGTGCCCACACTGCACTTCAGTTCTGGGTAAGTAATTAATGCTGAAGCATAGTTTATGCTTTAAGGTTCTCCTTTTCTGATCAACTGCAGCACATGCTTTTTTAAGGATAATTATGGACACCTCATTAATATGATATATTCTTGAATAGTTATTGTAGCCCACCCTGAGGATTACCTCTTATTTTTATTCCCTCATTGCAATATTCCTAGTTCCAAAAAATTATGTCGCTGGAACTGTCGACTGTTAGAACATGACGTGTCAACCAAAGCAGTTTTAATGGTGAAACGTGGCAGTACTTTTGTGTCAGAATTCGTAGCATCTCAATGAACACTATCATGTACAGGGATTTTATACATGGCGTGAACACGATTCTCCGGTACATTGCGCGTGCTGCATCTGTTTCCAGCTTCTATGGCCAGGACGCTATTCAGGCGGCACAAGTATGTTTTACATATGGTGGTTTATGGTGTTTGTCATTGATTTTCAAGATCATTGACAAATGTTCTAAGTTGATATTTTTTGTACATATGTAGGTTGACCAATGGCTCGAGTATGCACCACTCGTTCTTTCAGGCTCTGAATTTGAAGCAGCTTGCTCATTTCTTGATGGATACTTGGCATCTCGAACTTTTTTGGTTGGTTACGGTCTATCAATTGCTGATATTGTTGTGTGGTCAAATCTCACAGGTAATTTTCTGTCTTGTTTCATCAATGAGTAATCTCTCTCTCTCCATCTCTCTCTCTCACACACATTGGATGGCACAACTCTTTTCTTTAGGAACTGGTCAACGCTGGGAAAGTCTAAGGAAGTCAAAGAAATATCAAAGCCTTGTCCGTTGGTTCAACAGCGTAGCTGCAGATTATGCAGACATACTAGATGAAGTTACATCTGCTTATGTTGGAAAACGAGGAATTGGCAAATCTCCTGCGCCAAGCTTGAAAGAAAAGATGCCTGGTTTGAAAGAGAGCACCTCAGGTCATCAAATAGATCTCCCAGGTGCAAAAGTTGGGGAGGTTTGTGTTCGGTTCGCCCCAGAGCCTAGCGGGTATCTCCACATTGGTCATGCAAAGGCTGCACTGTTGAACAAGTATTTTGCAGAGAGATATAATGGGCGTCTAATAGTTCGATTTGATGACACAAATCCTTCTAAAGAAAGCAATGAATTTGTTGAGAATGTTCTGAAAGATATCGTGACGCTTGGGGTTAGATACGATGTAGTTACATACACATCGGATTATTTTCCCAAGCTAATGGAAATGGCTGAAAGTTTGATTAAGCAGGGGAAGGCATATGTTGATGATACACCCAAGGAACAAATGAGGAGTGAGAGGATGGATGGTGTGGAATCTAAATGTAGAAACAGTACTGTTGAGGAGAACTTGTCATTGTGGAATGAGATGGTTAATGGTACCAAAAGAGGTACTCAGTGCTGTGTACGTGGTAAACTTGACATGCAGGACCCAAACAAATCACTTCGAGATCCTGTTTACTACCGTTGTAACCCTGATCCCCATCATCGTGTTGGCTCAAAATACAAGGTCTACCCAACTTATGACTTTGCTTGCCCATTTGTTGATGCATTGGAAGGAGTAACTCATGCTCTTCGTTCAAGTGAATACCATGATCGGAATGCACAGTACTACCGTGTCCTTCAAGACATGGGGCTGCGGAGGGTAGAAATCTATGAGTTCAGCAGGCTGAATATGGTTTATACCGTTCTTAGCAAGCGCAAGCTTCTCTGGTTTGTCCAAAATAAGAAGGTAGAGGACTGGACTGATGCACGCTTTCCCACGGTACAAGGCATAGTACGTCGTGGCTTGAAGATTGAAGCATTGATCCAATTTATACTGGAGCAGGTAATTTTCAAATGAGTTACTGGTTATGATCTTGTATCTATATGTATGTTTGAGTAACCAAGTTGTTATCTCCCTTTTTCTTCTTTTCTGCAATTTATTTGCGAAGGGTGCTTCAAAGAATCTGAATCTTATGGAGTGGGATAAACTCTGGACAATCAACAAGAAGATAGTTGATCCAGTGTGCGGAAGGCATACCGCTGTGCTGAAAGACAAACATGTGCTCTTGACACTTACTAATGGTCCAGAGGAGCCATTTGTTCGAATCTTACCAAGGCACAAGAAATATGAGGGTGCTGGAAAGAAGGCTACGACATTCGCAAACAAAATTTGGCTAGAGTATGCTGATGCATCAGTCATTAGCGTGGGTGAGGAAGTCACTTTGATGGACTGGGGAAATGCTATCATCAGAGAAATCAAGACAGATAATGGAACGATTACTCAACTAGTTGGTGAACTCCATCTTGATGGGTCAGTGAAGACGACAAAGCTGAAACTGACATGGCTATCAGATATTGAAGACCTTGTGTGTCTCTCTTTGGTAGATTTTGACTACCTAATTAATAAGAAAAAGGTAAGACGTGATGTTCTTCAAGTTAATGTTGGTAGACATGCAATCATATGGGCCTGAGAACTGTATTCATAAACTACCTATTTGCTAAATTAGTTATTATTGTAGTATGGATGCCTTTTCACATGACTAGTTACAGATATTTCTGGGGGGCACAGTTACTATCTGCTCAACTATTAGTGGTTTGTCCAACGTACCTTACCTCAACAGCTGGAGGATTCCAACGAATTAGTTGGTCGTTGGAAACACCATGGCAACTTGCCTATACTTCATTCTTATATTGTTGAAATCTGTTGTTGATGATATTTAGTTTTTCTTCTTTTGATATGTATGTGATGGCGTTACCTTGGATGGGTTTTCTCTTCCTTCGTGATGTCCATATTGTATCACTCCAACAATAAGTGGTATATGTATATATATATATCTATGTACTTCTAATCCTAATAATATCTAACACTTTTGCAGCTGGAAGAAGATGAGAACTTCCTTGACAATCTCAACCCTTGCACTCGACGAGAAGCTTTAGCTCTTGGAGACCCGAACATGCGGAATGTCAAGCATGGAGAAGTTATACAGCTCGAAAGGAAAGGGTATTACAGGTGTGATGTTCCATTTGTCCGGTCATCCAAACCGATTGTGCTTTTTTCCATTCCAGATGGTCGTCAGAAGTCCACATCGATTGTTTCTGGAGCGTAACTTCTACAAGCGAATCTTTGGTTAAATTTTGGTACTTTTTTCTGGACATTGGTGTTGCAAACTTATTGATATCAAATTGGTGTTGTAATGGCTGCAACTTAAACTTCCACCGATGGCCGCCCAAGACTTTGGATGATATCCGAGTTAAAGAGAGAGCACTGTTTGATTCATATAATAATTCAAGTGTTTATTCCTCAAACATCTCCAAAGGCAGTTTTAGAATTCGATTACCTGTTTGAGTTAGGGTTTACGGTGTCTTTAAACTGTAGTTCATGCATTCCCTGTTTTACTACTCCCTCCATTCCATAAAACATGTCTTAACTTTGCGTAAATTTGGATGAGTATTATTATTTATACCTTTAAGTTGGCTTGTTTTAGCGTCTCAAAAAGAACAGTAGTAATATTTTGCTTTGTTGGGCACTTCAGTTACCAGGTTTGTGCAGACTCTAGTTTTCAGAATTGCAGCATCTACACCGTCCACCCTAGCTAAGAGCATCTCTAGGCGACGCCCCTTTTTTTTTTTTGAGCTGAAAACTGTAGGAGAGCCCCGACAGTAAATTTTATTAAAAAAAGAAATATATGTACAAGATAGAGGTGAGGAATGTACAAAAGGGCTTAGCCTAGGGCATATAGGTGAAACTCATAAGATCTCATAACGTTGGAACAAAAACCGAAACTTTTCAGCCGTGCGCCCCAAAGTTGAACTATGTCCGTGTGTTTCTCCAATATTGTTTGGGGCCCCAAAGTTCAAGTATGTCCATGTGTTTCCCCAATATTGTTTGGGGCTTCCTTGTACACAAGGCCTCTATTAGGGACGCTCGACAAAACTTTTACACTTGATTTTTATTTGGAGGTTGTGTCCATGGGCGTGGCTAGGAACGAACATGTTTAGGAAACGTGACTGGAGATGCTCTAAGTCCAGCCATAGCGCCGGAAGTTGCTTAGGGGATGGGATAAGTCGTTTGGCGGACGCAACTGAAGATGCTCTAAGTTCGGCAACAACGCCAAAGGTGTTTGGGGGCCGCCACTGGAGATGCAGTAAGTCGTGCCCAGTGAATAGTTTTGGGGTGCTAGCAAAGGCCGTTGCCCTATTGGCGGTAGCTGTCGCAGGATACCACAAGCCTAAAATTAATATAAAATATAAACAAAATGAGTTTACGAATTTCATTGAAACATTTTAGGAATTTGTATAAAATTTGAAAGAAAATTTTAAAAATAGTCTAAACCTAATCTAGCGCCTATTGAATGTGCTTTAGTCCAGATTGGCGATGTCCATGCCGTTTCCATCGTCGTTGCCATCGTATTACTCGCTGTCCCAGAAGGATGAGGAGAGGCCGCTGCAGTTGCCGCCTTTGTCCTTGACCTCGTCCTCCCCGATGTAATCGATGATGGTGTCGTTGTTCCGGGCGGACCACCATTATTAGGAGAAACAATGAACCAGTACATGTCATACAGAAGCTCTACTCATCTGCCAGCCCAACCTAAGTTTCGATCGGATTGAGCTATTCTTCAATCTAATGTTCTAATCCTCTCAAATTTGGGTCCATAAAATAGTGCTATTGTACGATCCGGGGAAGTCAAAACACTTTTCCCGCGTGGGTCGGCCCTTTCACCTCATTCTTTTTTTTGGTACTTTCACTTCATTCTCTCTCATAATCTAGTTAAAATATGATGTCGTTTCATCCTAAAATTATGAAAACTTCCTTGTTTGATGATCCTTCATATAAGATAAGTTAACAGGTTGTGTCAATTTCTCCATAGACACGGGCTCGCCTTTCAGGGTGACTAGTTGCGTTTATTGGTTTGCTTTCTTCCACCAAATTCTCGACCATTTTTTTTTTATGACAAGCAAGCCCAACCACAGTTTCGTAGTTTATTTACCATTTGAAAAACTAAATTCTGCAGACGGAAGCGCTCCTCTCGTCGCCTCCTCCGGACGACAGGGGGCGAACTCTAGCCCCCGCCACCATTCGTCCCCCATCCTCGTTGCCCCTCGATGCTATCCCGGGGAAAAGCCGCGCGATGCCTGTGAAGGGGGCAGCGGGGACCTAGTCCCTCTCGGCTCCCAGCGCGACGGTCTGGAGGGAGGCCTCCATGCTAGGGCTCGGAGGATGGGTGCGGGCGGGGCTGCGTGCGGGCGTGGCGGTGCACGGACGGGGCACGGTGGAGGCGGGACAAGGCGGCGCGCGCGGGCCCATATGTGTTCGTGCTGGCCTGGACGGGCTACGCGGGCTTGCTTGGGGATCGCGTTGGTTCGGCTCGTGGCGGCCGGGGTTGAGGCGGACTCCTCCTTCTCCGACTTCCATGGGCAAGGCTGTAGGGGTAGGTGTGGAGCTGGATGGCGGGGCGGTAGCCCTGGGATCTCTGGGTGGTTTGGCAGCCGCTATGGCTGTGAGGGGTGGCATGTCGGTTGGATCGGGGAGCTCGCGTTTCTGCATTCATCAAAGCTCCCTCTTCTTGGCGATTGGCGGCGCCTACGGTGCTCTTCTCGATCGGTGAGCTTGGTCGGTGGCAGTGGTGCGGCTCGGTTCTTCAACCCCGCGTGGTGCGGGCGGTGGCAGCGGAGCTCACTGAGCTCCTCTGGTCTAGCTGTGGAGGCGGTGGTGGCGCTGCTGCCACACATGAGGTGTGTGTAAGCGGGGTGCGGGCTGGTGGCGCTTCGGTCTTCGTTTCGATGTCCGGATGCATGGGGGTGTGGAGGCTCGATTGCTCTAGATGAAAGTCTGACCGCGCAACGTCCGTGGATGTCGCCGTCCTACTTGGGGGGGAGGGGGTGGTGGTAGCTATGCGACCTTCGCTACTCTCGGGTTCACTTCTTTGGGTGCATAGATCCCGCTTTGCGGGATCGAACGATGGCGTCGCTCCATCGTCATTTCCCCTCTTAAGGGCGTCATCTTGAAGCCGGCGATCCCCTTCACACACTCAGGCGGGCTTGACATGCTCGGCATCTAGGTTTTCAGGAGGTCAACCGGAGATGTGGGGGTTCCATGTGGAGGCTTGTGAGGCAACAACAATGGTGAAGAGCAAGCTTGGGTTGCGGCAAGGCAGTGTTAGTCGGCTCCGTTCAGGCGTGTCTGTTTGTCTTCGTGTTGGTCTCCCCTTTTGTGAAGTTGAAGCTGCCTTTAGGCGGTGCACGATGACCTATGAGGGGCGGACTGGCAGTGAAGGTCCTCTTTGGCGTTGGTCTTGCGCATATCCTCTCCGGGACTCTTCTTCAGAATCAAACTTGTCGGTCTCTTCTTGAGGAGCCATCTGTTTGGCATAGGCCGGTTTCAGCTTCGCATTTGTGTAGCTTATGTGGGTAGCCAGGATGGCTGCGTGTGGGTGGTTGCGGGTGTGGGGTATGCCCTATTGATGTAGATTTTCACCCGGTTTTTTTTCCTAAGAATTGAGCACTATGAGGCAAAACTTCTACCCTTAAAAAAAACAATTTCAGCTTGGTACAATTCACTTGGCATTTCCGTTTCCAAAACTAGAAACTAAGGGTGTGTTTGGTAGCCCGGGCTACTCAAATTCTCCATCTCTCCTCAACTATGCTGAGTTGACATTTTTGCTTTGTTTGACATGCCGGGTGTGTTAAGAGTTGCTGAGTAGAGAAGCTGTTTGGTGGTCATGTATGAGTAAAGCCGAGCCATACACAAATAAAAAAGCAATCAGGTCCCTAAATACAAGACACAAAAGCAATCGGGTCCATGGAACATAAATCTCATCCATGGCAAAGCTTGCTGCTGTGGAGGCCATGGCGACCGTGGCTGGCGCGAGGCCCGTGGCGGCGGCAAGAGTCCCTGGCGGCGGTGGCGCGGGAGGGCATGGGTGGCGGCACGGGAGGGCGTGGTTGGTGGCAGCGTGAGGAGAGGAGATGTGGGGGAGAATGGCGTGCGGGGTAGGGGCCGGGGGGGAGGGGGGGGGGGGGGGCACTGCTACAGTGTTTTGTGGGATTAGCTCATCCCAGATGAGATGCGAAGTTCCATTTGGGCTTCGCTCCTCGTCCCGGCTCTGGGCTCATCCCCTCGGCAGTGTGGAGATGGCACGAGCCGGGATAGCAAACACTGGATCTCCTCAAAATCTCAGGTAGGAGAAGAATTTCTTAATAGCCCCGGGCTACCAAACACACCCTAATTATGTATACTCAAATAGTTACTTCAACCACCGCCACTTGACCCAAGCCAAGTATTGAGTTTTTGCTACTAAGAAGGTTTTTTTTTTAGAAGCACAGTACGTAGACAATCACATACACGCGCATACACTCACCCCCATGAACGCACACACGCACACTCTATCCCTATGAGCACCTCCGGAAGATTGAGCTGGCGGATTGAATCTTGAAATTGACGAAGTCACCACAGTCGCCGCGCTGTCGACGGGAACGTCGCCTCCCACTGAATGAATATTCCGCCTTTATGAGACACACAAATATCAAACCTGGAATTTGAACTCTGTTGGGTTGGAGGTAGAACCACCCTCCTAACCACCCAACTTAAGGTTGGTTCTCAAGAAGGTTTCTTTTTTGACTTATGGAAAGCCTTACCTCTTTCTTGGACACGTTTTTGCTCCACGCCTCTGTGATAAACGAAACGAAATGGCAAACATGAGGAGATATTGTTCTTTCCCGACCGGAACTACCTTTAGGCTTCGCTAAAAATACCTGAGCTATGCCTCAAAGTCTCAACATTTGCCAGAAGGGGAACACTAATCTACGCATAAATAAAATCACTGTTCATTTTTCATTCAACTGACCGAGACTAGCGAATCAATCCTTTTGAAGCACTCAACTTTCAGACAAGCAGTTTTCAGATTGCCATGTTTAAGCTTACTTACCTTTGTCTGGCGCCAATCCTAGAAAAGCTATCTTCCTTGTCTGCGGTATCAGAAATGTGTCATCTTGATCGAGGAGGTTGGAACTGCATTCAGGGGATGTTGGAAATGCTATTGGTGCCGGTAAATCGACGTAACTATGTCCTTTGCAGCTTTTACATACCTTCTGCAGTAGCTGGTGTGGGGAAGGTCTAGGACCTGAAATCAGTGACAGATACAACAACCCTAAAATAACTCTCTCATAATCTCTCACTCCCTTTCAAATGCAGCAACAAAATCTCTTTTATCAGGCACTGTCGATTCTCAACCCTTTCTTTAGCATTTCTCAGTCGCCGACAAAAAGCCAATGAAAAACGACAACATGTGGATCCGAATCAACAAATTCCATAAAAGTAGAAAGAAAAAACAAAAGCATTCTCCTGTTGGAAAACATCAACTCGTCGCTCGTTCGTGATCTGAGTATCTGACACACTTGAATCCTCGATACTCCCTGCTATATAAAACCATGAGCGTAGCCGCGCTCGAGCTCTCTCTGTTCCGTCATTCTTTCGTTCTAATTTCACATTCTTTTAGGTCCTTCCTTTTGTACGTAGACCTTTTCCTTAGGTGGCCCTTCCGGTTTCTCCTGGCCCCTTGTTAGGATCGCCGTTTTTTAGGAATCTTTGGTAAATCGATCGCCGTGCTACTGATACTATCGGAAGAAAACACAGTAACAGGATTCAGTCCCTGGGAAAGATTTGTTTGGAGAGATCGATGGCGTCGAGCGTGGATTTCGAATCGCTCCGGCCGTCGCCGGCCGACGTGCGGGTCGTCACGTCCGACGGGAGCACCATCGCGGCGCATTCATCCGTTCTTGTAAGCGACCGAGGACTGTCGGTTGTAAGGTTTGGGTGGATGCATGATCTATCTGGTGCTAACTTCGTTTGATGGGCGTGAAGGCGTCGGCGTCGCCTGTGCTGGAGCGGATGATCGAGGTGTCGGCGCGCATCCGCATCCTCGGCGCCTCACCCGACGCCGTCGCCGCCTTCCTCCGCTTCCTGTACTCCCCGAGGGAGGCGACGGCCGGGGAGTGGGGGGAGGCAGCGATGGCGGCGCACGGAGCGGCGCTGCTGGCGCTTGCGCACGCGCACCGGGTGCCGTGGCTGAAACGTCGTGCGGAGGAGGATGTGGCGGCGAGCCTCACCGCGGATCGCGCCGTGGACGCGCTGAAGCTGGCCCGGCTCTGCGACGCGCCGCGGCTGTACCTGTGGTGCGTGCGTCTCGCCGGCAAGGACCTGGCTGCCGTCGAGCTGTCCGAGGGCTGGCGCTTCGCGGGCCGGCACGACGCCGCGCTCCAGGTTGACCTGCTCCGCCTCCTCCACGACGCCGACCAGGTGCGCGCATGTGCCGTTTCTTTGTTCTGGCTGTCAATCTCATGCATTTTTTCTCTTCATCAAATGAAAAATACTAGGAGTACGAAGGAAAGTCGCTTTAGTTGACGTAGCCAGCACGTAGCATTCCGTTGCTTGAAAGGTTGCTTTGCCCTTTGATAATGGCGTTTGTGCATGGAGGCACTCACGCAGTTCTTCTGCATTCGGCAACACATTAGCGCCTCTCCCCACAGATGGAGATGGTTACTGCCTGCCTAAAACACATCTCCGAATTTACACATGGACACCGACTTCTCACAGTCGCCATCCCCCACAAATGCACACACCAAACAGAAATTCGCCCCTCACATTGTTCCTGACGTATACATGCTGACAGAGGAAGAAGCGATGGGAACGGGAGCGGGCGTCGCAGGACGTCTACCGGCAGCTCAGCGACGCCATGGCCTCCCTGGATCGCGCCTTCACCGAAGCGTCCCCGTGCGATGACGACGGCAGCGGAGCCTGCACGGCGCGGCAGGGCATCGTGCAGCTGGTGAGGCACTTGGCCGGGTGCGGAAACAAGGGCGGCGGCGGCGGCGGCTGCCCGCACTGCAAGCGCATCTTCCAGCTCCTCCGGCTCCATTCCTCCGTCTGCGACCGCACCGAGCCTTGCAGAGTCCCCTTGTGCAGGTAACGCAGCTATACTGGTTTCTGCTCCTCCACTGGACGTAGCTTTCGATCACGTTTAATTGGCGCGACACCGACATGAATCTGAAACACCACCTAGCTATCCCTGAAAACGAAAGCTCCGGCGGATATCCGTCACAGTCTGAACTTGAGAGACCTGAACTTTCAGCACCGTTTTACATCGGCAGCTAAAACCTTTTTTTTGTCTGTGTGTCCAGCAATCTCAAGACGAAGATGCAGGCAGAGAAAGTGGACAAGACGTGGAGGCTCCTGGTGAAGAAGGTGGCCAGGGCCGGAGTCATGGCTACCCTAGACAACAGGGAGGTGCCGGAGATCGTGAAGAGGTCGTGGGCAAAATACAACAGCGGCGGCAGCAGGAGTAGAGCAGCCAGATTCAGATAGGAAAGCATATACAGTCAACGATACGACGTACTGCAGTTATTTTGGGAGGAGGAATACTAGCTACTGAGGTTTATCACACTGCGTTTAACCTTTACTCAGACTCAGACACCAAGGAAATGCATAAAATACACTCTCCCGGCACCATGTCGTGTGCGGCTCAGTTGTAGTATGGAATATTACTTGAATTTCGCGCCTCATTTCCACAGGAACTGGGCATATGTTCTCTCTCCCTTTACAATTAGCTTGCATTCTAGGTTTGATTAAAGTCAAACTTTATAAAATTTAACTAAATATTTACGAAAAAATAGTAACATCTAATACGTTTCTCCGGAAATAGATGTCGCAAATTTGTCTAAATATGGATATATCTAGACGTGTTCTAGTGTTTAGATACATCTATATTTAGACAAATCTACGACATCTATTTCTAGACGAAGAGTACAATATAAAATTTATTGCATTCGAGTAATCATAAAGTATTTTTAAAACAAGGAAAAAGATTTGCCATTTTCGTTGATATAGAAGAAGGTTTATGGTGTTACAAACCGACATGATAAAGGCACAAGCCAAGATCAAAAACCTCAAGTCTACTCTCGTGGAATTACAATACTTAACGCTTTCGTCCTGGCCAAGGACCACATAGCCGCCTCATCTTTAATTCTAGTCACAACCATATTGACCATCGAGAAGTGGTTTCAGAAAACACGTGCGTTTCTTTCTTTTAAAATATCCAAAGAAATAAGCATAGAAAGCGATGCCATCACTCTTTTGGATTGACCATTGTTTTGCCTGGAAGACCTCCACCAATCTTCAACCCTTTGCGCTTCATGCCGTACCTCTGGATTGGCATCAATGATACCAAGCCACTCCTTAATGTTGGACGAAACCCTTTTTGTGAAGCGGCGAGTGAAGAGGAGGTGCGCGGTGGATTCTTAAGTTTGGTTGCAAAGCTTACAATTTCCGTAATTTTTCCATCCACTGAGCTCAAGCCTATATCCATCGTTCACACCCTATTTTGGAGCACAAGACAAGTAAAGATCTTGCATTTGGGGGTGGCCCAAGGTTTCCACACCGTGGCGGGCATGATAGAGCTGGTGAGTCCCTCAAAGTGCATCTTGTACGCTGAGGACGAGGAGTATGAGCCGTGAGTGGTAAGCTAGTGATCGTATCATGAGACCCATCATGGAGATGGATGTTTGAGAGTTTCTCCCAAAGGTTGACAAATTGGATGATGTGCTCCAAGGATAGGCCATCATGCATGTTGATTTTGGAGACCCAAAAATTGTTTTCCAAAGCTTTTCGAACGTTGTAATTCTTCCTTTTGGAGATCTTGTAAATGAGGGTCGTCTTCCATAAAGAAAAGAAGATTCGCCTTCTTTTCATCGCCAATAGTATCCTTTGTGGCCACCACAAAAAGATCATTAGCATTGCAACGGGTTCCAAGGCTTGGAATCATCCATCCACATCCACTCCATCCATAACCACCTCGAGCAAAGCGTCATGGCAAATTTATCGAGGTTTAAGATTCCAAGGCATCCCTTGTTCTTAGGCTTGCAAACATGGTCCCAATTCACCTTGCATTTCCCTCATGTAACCTTGTCACTCGCCGCCCAAAGATAAGCTCTCCGAATACTATCAATCTGAGAAGAACCTCCAAAGGAATTTCAAGAACGGTGATGAAGTAGATGACTACGCTAGTAAGGACCACCTTGACAAGAACGGTGTGCCCAGCCATGGAGGCATGCTTTCCGAGCCATGGGACAAGCTTTCCGACAACTTTGTATTCAAGGTATTAGAGTTGGGTTTTTTTCAATCTTGTGTGAGAGAGGCAAGACAAGGTACCACATTGGGAGGTTGGTGAGCTTTGCGGGGAAAGGTTGTAGAACATCTTCAAGATCAATATCATCACATTTGATGGGAGCAACTTGACTCTTAGCACAATTGGTGACAAGACCGGTAACCTCCCCAAACTGATCCAAGATGGAGGCCAATGATACGCGTAGGTGCACATGTCCGTTGGGAACCCCAAGTGGAAGGTATGATGCGTATAGAAGCAAGTTTCCCTCAGTATGAAACCAAGGTTATCGAACCAGCAGGAGCCAAGAAGCACGTGAAGGTTGTTGGTGGAGGAGCGTAGTGCGGCGCAACACCGCCAGTACCGGCGCTAACGTGGAACCTGCACAACGCAATCAAGATACTTTGCCCCAACGTAACAGTGAGGTTGTCAATTTCACCGGCTTGCTGAAAACAAAGGATTAAACGTATCGAGTGGAAGATGGTGTTTGTTTGCAAAGAACAAGAAGAATAATGATTGCCAGTAGATTGTATGTAAAAGAATGGACCGGGGTCCACAACACTAGTGGTGTCTCTCCAATAAGATAACTAACATGCTGGGTGAACAAATTGCAGGGCAATTGACAAATAAAGATTCAATACATATCAATGATGATTACTATGATTAATCAGGGCATTACGACAAAGCACATTAGCTAGACCGCTATCCAGCATGCATCTATGCCTGGGGTAATCCACCTTCGGTTAGCATCCGCACCCCAGGATTAAGTTGTAAACAACAGATAATTTCATTAAGTATAGTGTGTAATGTAATCAACACAAATATCCTTAGACAAAGCATCAATGTTTTATCCCTAGTAGCACAGCACATCCACAACCTTAGAACTTTCTGTCACTGTCCCAGATTCAATGGAGGCATGAACCCACTATCGAGCATAAATATTCCCTCTTGGAGTTACAAGTATCAACTTGGCTAGAGCCTCTACTAGCAACGGAGAGCATGCAAGAACATAAACAACACATATATGATAGATTGATAATCAACTTAACATAGTACTCTCTAGATTTATCGGATCCCACCAAACACAACATGTAGCATTACAAATAGATGATCTTGACCATGTTAGGCAGCTCACAAGATCTAACAATGATAGCAAAGCGGAGAAGACAACCATCTAGCTATCATATGGGACCCATAGTCCAAGGATGAACTACTCACGCATCAATCCGAGGCGGGCATGATGATGTAGAGCCCCTCCGTGATGATTCCCCTCTCCGGCAGGTGCCGGAGGCGATCTCCGAATCCCCGAGATGGGATTGGCGGTGGTGGCGTCTCGTGACGGGCTCTCGGCAGGGGGTTTCGCGACTAAGGCTTTAAGTAGGCGGAAGGGCACGCAGTGGGGTCACACGAGGGGTCCACGTTAGCCGCGCTCGCCTCTAGTGTGTCGGCGCCTGTGGACCCACTTCCTTCCCCGGTTTTCTGAAGCTTCTGTGCAATAGACCGATGCTGATTCTCGTCTCAATTCCGAGAATATTTCCTTACTAGGATTTCTGAAACCAAAAATGGCAGAAAACAAGCAACTGGCTCTTCTGCATCTTGTTAATAGGTTAGTGCCGGAAAATGTATAATAATGTCGTAAAGTATGTATAAAATATTCAAGTATTGTCATAAAAGTAGTATGAAACATAAAAAATTATAGATACGTTTGAGACGTATCAGCTACATATATCCTCATTGTGAGGGGCCATAAAAATGGCCGCATTATCGGCATAGACTGATGTGCAAATAGTAGGGGTTCTCCCTCTCAATTGATGGAGGTGGCCTTGTTGGGTAGCTTTGCAAAGATTGAAGTGGAGAGGGTCAATGGCGAGCACGAAGAGGAGCGGGCAGAGGGGGTCTCCCTGACACAATCTCCTTCCATGCTTAATAGGGTCACCGGCAAGACCATTGAGGAGCACCTGTGAGGAGGCCGAGGATAGAAGGGAAACTGAGATGCTCCAACATATCCAAAAGGTAGTCCCATCTCACGGAGGCAAAGACCTTTATGTCAAGCTTGAAGAGGAGTGTGGGAGTCTTCGATTTGCGGAACCTTCTCGCTAGATTCGCACATACAAGAAATTATCGTGGATACTTTTTTTTTATGAAGGCACTTTGCACATTGGAGACAAGCTCATTCATGAGAGGAGCAAGACGGGTGGCCATTATCTTTGCAATGATCTTAGCAATGGCATGTATGAGGCTTATTGGTCTAAAATCACTAATGTCTTCGGCTCCGTCTATTTTCATATTACATGATTTTATATTAATATTTTTTCTCATATTTTTGGTCAAACTTTGCAAATTTAATTTTGAATACCCACAACGCGAAGTAAATAAAAATCAAGGGAATGTAGTAGTAGTGGTTATGTCAGTTGAAGAGTTCAGACGTTGATTTGGCCCAAGGCAACGCAGTGATCGGCTGATCGCCTTGTTTGACTTGAACGACCATGGTGGGGTTAAAGATATCCTACTCTGCGAACTCCAAAACACTTCGATACCACAGAGTGAAAGGACCACATCCATGTGAGAGCTTCGTGAGCACAAACCTCGTGCTATGGACTTAAGACCCCAAAATATCACCGACTTCCTCCCGGTGTCCCAGTTGCAAAGACTAACTGTCTCTATGAAAACGAGTTCAGCTAGGGAGGAACCCAGCTGAATTTCTATTAAGAAGGAAGGTGACTAACTGTCTCTATGAAGATTATTGATGTTAAACGTACGACACTCTGCACCGCTACAAGAGTAATAACACCAAAAATCCATCTTTTGGGTTTACATTGCCATATGTGTACTAGTGTATGATGGATCAATTACACATAGCTAATGGTCAGTATGAAACAGCTCGTACGCTGCTATGGACTTTCGGATTGTTGCTGTTTCACTTTCAGAAGAGTTCAGACCGGAGCCGACATAGCAAAGCGACTTCTTTTCACGAATCAGCAAAGACAGTACAAACAGCCTAATGGACCATGAAGTTTAGAAGACACTCCTTACAGAATATACCTAAACAGACACCCGTTCCATTCTATAGTGCCTATAGTTTTTTGGCACGGAAATTAGCGCAAGCGTATTCTTTATACAAGACCCCCTGGCTTAACGATTTGAGATCAGAGTAAAATGAGTGAAATCGATAACTTCCTAAATTAACATAACAAATCCCACAAATCTCTCTGGTTTACTATCCATACTAGATGGACCCAGCGCGCTTTGCTGCGCCGTCCTTTGATACCAGCGTTTAATTTTTGGGTGTGGTGGTCTTTTGTCTAACAACATCTTATAGATAATAGTGTCAATTATGTTTTTGAATAACCTACGATTGGAGTAGCGCACAGGGTAAGTATATAGTACAATGCTTATATAGGTTAAACAGTAGTCCATAATGTGAAAAAAATCTCAAACATATGGACAAACCAACTATTCCCTCCTTTCCACAATAACTTGGTCAACTTTAACGGAAGTATATAGACGCATTATCCATGTCTAAAAAAAGTTAAGCAACTTATTTTAAGACGGAAGGAATATTTTTAATAGGCATTTCAAAGTACTGGGAATATTACACCTAGCCCTCTGCGCTCAAATCATGTGCAGCAGCAACATGCTTTTTCATAGGCAGCAAAAAGTTACACTAATATTATTTTGAGTTAATTCTTTGGCGGGGCTCTTTCACTGGTTGCAAACCACGCCTGAAACTACTGTCAAGTCTATCCTAGGAACAACAGAAGACTAAGCTACAAAATAAACCAATGCATAATCTGGAATAACATAGAGCTTTTAAATCCCGGAAAAGCAAACTTAATCGAATATCGCAAAAGTATCCATGTCACCATCCTAATGGCTATGACATGCATGCCTCAGACCAAACGTACTCGATCTTTTCACATAGACATGACCATCAACAGTGCACGAATCACACGGCAAACCAGAAAACAACCCGTTGAGCAGTGGAAAAACCAATAGCGAAATGCAAGGACTTGAAGCCTGTCAAGCTCATTAGATATTTAAATTCCTTGAACATTATTGAACTTGTGCTCTAAGATTAACATAGGACACTATGGAAAGATTATAGCACTTCTGAGATATGTGGGACAAATCAATATAGAACCTATAGTAGCAGCTATTAGTAGTTTATAGTACAAAAACATAGCAATAGGTACATGACTTAAACATGGGTAGATACTGAGCACAGGAGAAATATAATCTGTACAAACGCTAAGCAACATTGCATATGGTCAAAACACATGTCAAGAAACATCAAACATCTGAGATCCACTTCACATAAGTTAACTCCCGCAACAGGAAATGCAGTCATTTTGGCCTCAAATATTAACATAAGCTAGTATGTAGCAGTAGGTCCAGGGAACCAACAACGTCCAATCTGCATTTGCTAGACAAAACCAAATCGTCAAGAGAATCATCAGCAGGAAAATGGTAGCTTAGCTCATCCTGAGGGATGATGGTGGAATCAGTTTAGGCAAAATGAACTATTTTACTTCAAAGCTGTTGTTGTCAGCACTAACGATTCATCTCAACATTCAAACAAAGCTTCAAAAAAAACAATCAAGTGCTTACATCATCAAGAAACCTTCTATTCTACTCCCTTTGTCCTATAATAACATCTTATAATATGGAACGGAGGGAGCATCATTTTAGCAGGGACCTCTGTTTTCTCTGCCGTTGCTACTTCTAGGATACACAATGCAAGCACTATACTGGATCAAAAATCTAACTTAGAACACCAATGCCATGGCAAGTCACTAAGACCTAGCAGATCAATGATCTAGAACACAAATTTTCTAGAATAAATCAACAATGTGACCAGTGAAATAACCAACGAGCGGTCACATAAGAATTTTTTTATCCCATGACATAGTTCTTTTTATTTCACGGGAAAAAGGAAAACTGAAGCCAGACAGTTCAATGATTTATTCATTGGACCTATGGATGAGTGAATGTACATCTTACCTTTTCAACAAATTGGAGCTAGAAACTCATCTTGTAAGAGTATTAATCTAGTAGGAGACATAGGCAGTGGCGGTGCATGAGACGATGCTGCAGACAGAAGGGCAAGAACCTAGCCAAGAATTGGAGGGCAGGCAGATGAAAAACAACACAGAGAACTGGAAAATACGAAGCAAGGAATGAGAGCATCATATGATTCGTGTGCATGATACCTCAAGCGGCCTGGAATCATTCCGCCACCAACAACCATGACACCACCAAAACTACAACTGGGTAAGAAAACAAATAACACATGAAAGGAGGAAATGAACCCCTAAATGGCAGAAAACATAACATACACCACACAATCTGCCACTGACCAAAGTTGGTTAAGGAGTGCAGTGTATCCAGTATTGCTTTATGACGCAACTTAGTTTTCTTGTGCTTCCAAATTAAGAGTAAATATTCGCAAAAAAAAGGAAGGCAAAATCAAAACAAATGTACTTAATGACAATTATTTTCACTTCAACTGAAACTCAAATAAAGATTTTCCACATCGAGGAACCCATCACTACTCCAGAAAACAGGCCAATCCATCACAAAAAATCATAGTTTATTCGAAAAAAACTATACATTATGCTCCCTTCGTCTCATGAAACTTGAATGAGATTCATCAAAATTTTGATGTATTTTGTTGCTATTTAGTGTCTAGATACATTCAAATCTAGAAAAATCTCAGACAAATTCGAGGAGACGGAGTGAGTATCTTATTTGCCTAATATTCTACACCAGTTCAAGCGAAAGCAATTACGGACGCTTGAGGCTGGCGCATTTCCATACACACGAACAACATATTCCAGTACAACACATCATCCCAACATTGTGGGGGGTCAAGCAGTACCAAATGGAAGCACATTTCCATGCAAACGGATAACATATTCCAGTACAACACATCATCCCAACATTGTGGGGGCTTACCAAATCAAATGGAAGCACATTTCCATGCAAACGGATAACATATTCCAGTACAACACATCATCCCAACATTGTGGGGGCTTACCAAATGGAATTTTCTCAAATCAATCTCCATTCCACCGCAATGGGCATTCTGATCAAACCAACAAAAAAAAGAGCAAAAAAATTCAACTGCAAGATCAGAAGCTTCTGAAGCATTCCTCTCCCCTCTAGCCCAATGAATATTCGATCCCCTAAAAGATGATATGCACCCGACTTGCAAGCCAGTAGGTTTCTGATGGCTTGCAAGAACACTGGTTCGTCAGACGTTATTCGAGCACAGTGGTCAAAAAAATAAAATACATGACAATTGCTCTTCCCTCCTTCCTCTAGCAACTCGGCACTAATAATTTGACTTGGCGCGCTGGTAGTATATAAATTATTTTGTTTATTTTCCATATGATGCAGGTTCACGCAATCTAAGATTTTCTCGAACTGCTATCATTCGGACGTGATGCAAGAAAGAACGCGCATCTAAGAAATAGATAGAACCTGAGTGTTACTACACGTTTCTACAATGCTTTGTCTTCAGTATGAATCAGTCATACATGCATTTGCACAACTAAAGAAAATCGATGTATTTAGCCCAAGACTACATAATGGATAACCTTTTTTGCGAGCAAGCGAAAGCTAGTGTTTGAAGGCATGTGAAGGCAATAAATCGCGAGACGAATGACAGCTAAAATGAATTCATCGTACCATTAGCATTAATTGAAAAGTAAAAGAAATATACTACTTTTTTTTTACCCAAATAAGAATCTTGGAAATTAAAGATTTTGACAATGTTAGCACCACAAGAATTCATTTGAGAACCTGCTGAAAGAAAAAAGGGGCAGGCTTGAATATATTCATGTATACCTATGATGTTGGAGCCATTTCCATCTACATAGTATCCTCCAATCGTTATCTATTTACAACGATTCTATGAGAATGTGAGGCACAATCTGTTCTAGACCTGAATCGTAGCAAAGAACACCAAAGTTATATGATAAATTTGTTGGCTAAAATAGCGAGACTGCAAGACGGGAGATAAAATGTTAAATAAGAATCAGCTTTCTATCAACAAGGATTACTCACAGTAAAGTAAACATGATTGTTGTTCCATGCACACATACGAAAATCAGAGCACATGAAAAAAAATCAGGCATATTGTAAATTTACTAACTCAAAATTATATATCTGAACGACAGAAAATGCTAATCACAAGGGAAAGCAGTCCCGGAGGTAGCACACCCACAAGCAGCAAAGAAGAATGTTTTGGAGGTGTACCGGCAGATTGGATAATGAGGAAGGTGATGGAGGGAGTACGGAATATGCCTGCGAAAGGATTCCAGTACACATGGCCATCAACAGGCTCATTGGCTTGTATTTGGGTATTGCTCGTTGATTTGTTATATGCAATCTCTATTCAGGCATTCGAACAAACACTTGAAGTGCACATCTGAACCTGCAACGACGATACCAAAAAAATTCGAACTAAGCGAACAAGCACTGATGTAGCTAATCAACAAGAATCGGGATTGCATGAGATCGCTTCGCCATACTCCTAAGAGATCGCAACCAGTAGGGGAGGGCGACACGGGCCAAAGAGCGGAGGCGGAGGCGGTGGGGCTCGATCTGGCAACTCCCGCGATGAATGGGAGCGGGCTTGGAGGAGGCATACTGAACCGAGCGGCTGTTGCTCATCTCGCCGTATTTTTGCTGGTCGTTGCTCTCCACAGTGAACCCACATGTTGACCCTCAAAAGAACCGACTAACCAGAAGAAAGCGTTGATAGGCGGCAGAGAGCCAAGCAGTAACACGCTGCCCCTGGGTGGGACCCGCGACAGCGACGCCTGAAATGACCACAGACGCTCGCAACCCTGGGAGCTTAGTGCTCTTAGGGATATGTGTATCCAGGTTCTACTATTAAGAAAACAAAACAACGTTTCCTAAATCTAAGGAATCGTTGGGTCATGCATTAGGAATCTCAATTAATTGTTTCCCTTTTGTATGGATTTTTTTCATGCATGTCGTGTGGGAGTTGAAAAAATCCAAGCTACAATCTTACATTCTGAAATAAATGCCAAAAATCTATAGGCATTATAAAAAGGAACGGAGGGAGTATTTACGGATCGCAAAACAGCTGGCGCGGAACAAACCCTGTAAACTAAAACTGAAAAACAGAATATTCAAAACATCATCTTCTTCTTCGCAGGAACTATCAGCACCACCGCCTAGATCTCCCCGCACGGCCGCCGCCCTAGCAACAAATCACCTGCGCGCAGGCCAAGCTGCCGAGCGATGGAATTGTGCGGCCGCTGCCCAAGCAAGAAATCACCTAGCTGCGACCTGCGAGCGATGGAATGTGCGGCCGGCGCAAGAAATCACCTAGCTGCTAGTACATGCGCACACACGCATCTGGGAAGCATGCGCCCAGGCCTAGCGCGACCTGCGCGTCCGCGCACAAGCAAGAAATCACCTAGCTAGCAAGTTAATCCACCACCCAACTAGCTGCGTGCACCGCGACGCTCGCCAGAATTAGTCCATATCGAGAAGATTCGCCGGGAATTGACATAGACATGGTTGGAATTGGAGCAGGCTGACAGGATGTTTGACCGGCGGTGCACAATTTTAGCAAAGCAGCCAGAAATCGGCGGCTGGAGGCGGTTGTACGGACGGCGGCGGCGCTGGAGGAGTGGTGAGAAATCCGTTCAGTTTTGGGCCTGGTCTAAAAAATTTTGGACCCCTGAAAAAGTTTTTCGGGCCGGACGGCGAGTTCAGACTCTGTTCTGCGCCACTTTCGTCCCGAACCCGTAAATCGGCCGAAAAATACGATTCCGGCGTGGTTTACGGGCTTTGCTAGAGATGCTCTAATGGACGATGAATTTAGAAGACACTCCTTACAGAATATACCTAAACAGACACCATTTGTACTTCTATAACTGCGTACTATCATATGATCATAAACTCATATAACTCTAATATATATTGGTCAGGGGGGACAAAATTTGTGTGCAGATCAGAACTTCACACTAGAGACCAAATTAACTAAGAGATCAGCTACCTAGCTACTATTGATGATCTTCTCATGCATCTTGCGAGGTTCTACAGCAACCGGTTGTGCTTGGGCCTGTGGCGCTTCGGAGGGCTGTAGTCCTTGGTCATGAACCACCTCATCTTCTTCCTCTCTTCGGCCCATTCCTTGGCGTGCTGCCTCCTGTCGTCGCCATTCCTCGCCGAACCTTCTCCTTGCACGAAAGGGGGGAAAACTTCGGTTTCTTCAGTAGAAACATGTGAATCTGTGAATGGTCATGTAGCAAGATTTAATAGTAAGAGCTAGTAATAAGGTATAACATGTAGCAACTAATGGAAACTGTACTTACCAACAAGCACTTGCTGGTGAAGCAAAAACCTGAAGCTTAAGAGGAAGATCACAGCAACCAGGCTCACAAGGCCTAGGACCCTCATTTCTGCCTTTCTCGCCTTTGTGCTCTACTAGATCACAATCTTTGCTCTGAGCAGCCAGAGAAGGTGCTGTGTGTATAAATAGGCCAGGCCTCTGGTCAGAGCATTTCAACAAGAGTTGTACAGAGTTGGCAGGTCAAGCGGCAGGAAATTTCGGTTTGTGTTTCAGTAGAATTCCGAGCACAGTGCCTCTGTCTTATCAAAAAGATAATCGTCGTTTTTCCCCTTGGCATGATTAACTAGTCTTCCAAGAACCGCACGTCCTAGCTACGAGAAGAATCTCTTGTTTCTGGAGCTTAGCCCATCGGTTACCAAACTCCGAGTCTTTCTTTCTTGCAGTTGCCGCACTCTCCTTTTGGGGACAAGAGTTGCTGCAGAATTAGTTTAATGCTCGACAATGTAAACTCGATTTCGCTCAACCAAGCAGAACCACATGGCATTTAAATTGATGTCGTACACGCACTCGGATGTTCAGTTGCAGTAGTACTAGCGAGGAAGGCTGTGACTTCTAGTCAATTTTCGATTAACGAAAAGGTGTGTGATCAACTGATCACTAGCATTGTCCTGTTTGTTAAATTAATAAATATGTGACCTAGCTAAAAAAAACAAACCAGTAGAACATGGGTACACATAACCCCGAATTTAAAAAATCTCAAAAATTGTAGTTCAGAGTTTCAGAAAAATCGAAATAAATCGCGCACGTACATATTACTTTGATGCTTACTCGTGCAAAAATTTAATAAAAAATAAGATTGTATGTGGTCTACACAAAAAAAAAAGATAAAATAGAACTTTGTATTTTTTGCACATTAACATCCAGGTCAATATACTATTCCTGCATATTTTATCCTTTTTGCATAAAGTTACATACTTTCTCATTTTATTTTCAGACTTGGCATGCACATACTTGCGCATATTCTCTACATGTATAATTTATACCGTGTTTTTTTTATTTTATTAGTATTTTCTAATTTTATTATTCATCAGGGTTCACATGACCAATGTCCACCAAATCCGCATTGATCTAGTTGGTTATAATGAGCACTCGCTATGTTTCTTTTTCAAATATAGGTGATCAACCCCAAAGCTTCCATCTTATTGAATAAACTGGTAAACATCAGTTTCTCTAAATTTAATGTTGAACTTTTTGATCCTTACGGGTACGTCGAATAACGGAAATTTTAAGATGATCTAGATCTTTGGGAATTCTTTCAGTGCAGGTTGTTTGATTTGCAAAGAGAATATACTTCAAAATAATTGGGAAATTTCCTTACAGGAAAATTTGGAATTTGGAAATCAAAAGACCTACACTGAAAGGAATTTGGAGGACGACGAGGACGTGGCAACTACGACGCCAAAAGACAGTCAACGCAGATCGAATGGTATGAGGAGGTTGAGCGGTAGGCCGGGGAGGAGGATGACATGATGCTCGAGAAGATGGAGTTACTGTAGTATCATTCGCATACATATGGGAGGACGATAGAGAATGTGGTTTTGTTGTCTTTAATTTGTAAATTTATATCTATGAAGAAAAATATTACTTATGAAGAAGATCGTCTGTTTGTACATCACCGACGCTTTGGGATGTGAAGCCTGGTGAACCTAGTTGCTATATCTATGGAGAAAAAATATGCTCGTGACAATTTATATCTATGGAGAAAAAATATTACTTATGAGGATCTAAAGCTCGTGCACAATTTATGCTCGATCAATCATTTGGGATGTGAAATAGCATATATATCACAAATGGTTCTTGACAGAAAATATTACCGCGATATTACAAATGGTTCTTGACAGAAAATCGTTTGCGGATATTTTGGTTGTTATATCTTCCCGCGATATTACCGTTTTGTTCAAAATGCAAACACTCATAATTTCCGTGCCATTTATCCTTGCATATAAAATGCCTCGCATAATCTTCCGCCAGTTGTGTCTCACATTGGCAACATGCCTCCCCGCGAATCCAGTTTTGGTTACATCGCACTCATGTCGTTTGATACGCGGAAGGAGAATTCATCACGGCACGGTGCTGGGGTAAGGCTCATCGAGCTCATAGGGTCTAATTCGAAGGGGGGGCATGCTCCAGAGGATGAGTAACACACTCATGTCCCAATGGAGTTTCTTGCCTCATGGGCTAACTTTAATCCATCATGAGAGATTAGAAGATCATTATGAGAGGCTGAGAGATTTTCATGACTTTCTTTCAATTTCGTATAATTGATAATTAGCAACTCAAGTTGAGCCCTTGGCCCAACATTCTCCTTTAAAATAGATGATTCACAAGAATTAGAGTTAGTAGCACGCAAACATTAATAGATTTTCTTTTTCAAGCTCATAGGATTCTTTTTTTTGTGTGAGAAGAAAATTAATATGCTTCTCACCGCTTAGCTCTTGCTTGAGGAGATTGGATCTCATTCGCACCTTCCCAATATGGGACTCTAACTCCCCTATGATTTACTTGTATTTATCCATGGTTTCCATAGAGTGTTCGAGACTAGCACAAACCTCCTTGTTACCACGAAAAGAAGCATACACAAGTCTCATATCACACAATAAATCACCATCATCATCATCATCATCATCATCATCATCATCATCATCATTAGAAGAGGTGTTGGGAGTCAAAATAGGGGTTACCTTTGATCCCTTTGCCATAAGAAACATGTGGATAGCGGGGGTTTTGATGATGTTTCATTCAAAGGGGAGGAAACTTCACTATCAAGAGTAGGGAAATATTTTGCAAGATGTCCATACTGATGTTATTCATAGCACGCCCTTCTCTTGATGATAAACTTCTTTGTTCTTCTAGAAATTTCATCCTCACTGATGTGTGCCAACTTTATCTTAATTTCTTCTACATGATTAGTCATACAACAAGTAGAGGAAACAGATGTATTTGGATCATGGCCACAACTAGAAACAAGCATATCATCACAAAACTTAATTAAGCAAATTCTAGGAGATATGCAAGGACCTTTAACACAATCATGTGTGAAATATTTATTGCAATAAGTGTTTAAGTCCAAGCTCTCTACACCATTAGCATTTATAGAACAAGACTCATCGTTGTAAAGAGAAACATTACCACCATCACATATGATTTCTCCGCTCACCATTTAATTACCTTGTGACCTGTCACATTTAGGTGAAGTGGAAGAAAAATAAGAATCATCACGACAGGAGGTGGAAGTAACTTGGATCTCTTCATGATGTGAAGGAGAAGAGAGATGCTCGGAAGTACAATCACCCTCGTGAGAAGTGGGCGCGCCAAATGATTTTTCAAGCTTGGTCCACATATCATGAGACGACTTGCATGCACTTTAGCATCACTAGGAGAAAATGAACTTTTGGGCACAAAGAGGATGAAAAATCATTAGATATTTGAGCTTAGAGATGTAAATTTTTCTCTTCCTATAAAGATATATTTTGAGGATCTATTGGAGAAGAAAAACCTACATCTAGATTTTCTCTATATTTGGACACAAGGTCCGAAGATTACAAAGTATGTGATTTCTCCACAAAAGATAATTTGTGACATCAAATATAATTATGTCATTGTGCACTATACTACTAGTCTAAATATTTACTCTCAAGGCGGTGAAGCCTAAACAGGGAGATACCTTGCTCTGATACAAATTGAAAGGAAGAGATGTCGCCAAAAGTGGGGAGGGGTGAATAGGCGTTTTAAAAATAATTACGGGTTTGGCTTGTGAGGATGCGGAATTAAACTAACATTTATTTTACAAGCACAAAACCTAAATAAGCTAGACGCAACTAAGTGCAACAACAACAACTTAAAATAAGCAAGATAGTCACAATATATATGTGACACAAGTGATATCAATATATAACACTTCAAGGACGAAGGCTTTCACAAGGAAGTGAACTCGGGTATAGAGATAACTAGGGCAGGCCGAGACGAAGATGTATTCATGTCTTCCCTCACATGAAGTGAGGCACATCACGTCGGATAGATGCGTGCTACCACGAAGGTCTTCTGAAAGCCACAAAGTCTCATCTTCTTCTCCAAGACAATTTCACGAAGGACAAAAGGTCTTTCCCTTATGGCTAGCTTTTCCTCCACTCTGGAGATGGCAAGCTCCACAACCACTTCACAAATCTCCACTATGAGAAGACCGTGCCTCTTCACAATCTTCCACGAAGAGGTCGTCGGAGCACTAACCGCCAAGCCAACTAGGAGGTCACCCTCCTAGAGTAAAAGGCTCACAATCTCTCACTTGAACTAATCATAATGGAGAGCTCAACACTATGCAATAAAGCACGAACACAAATAAAAGTGCTCAAATACTTTTCTCTAAAATACCACCAACGCAACAAATGCTACGGAGGAACTAGATAGAAAGAACAATGGAGGTCAAACAATGACTCCAAGATCTATATTTAAGGGGTCCCCCTCACTTAGAGAAGGATTTGTTTGGTCGGGATTGTAGATCTAGATCTCCTCTTCCAAATCCCTCAAAAAGATGAAAGAATCATTGGAGGGAAGGGAGAGAAAGCAAGCTCAAGAGGTCAACGATGGTGGTAAAAAAATTGCCTAAGAACCCTATAAATCTGTTGGGGAAGAAGCCCCCTCTATAGGAAAAGCAAATATGACTTGGGTGAATCCCGACCAAAGTTGGCACCAGGGCTGGTCAAATCGGCTCCTACCTTGACTTTTCTAGTCCCTAGCCCAGTGCACCGGCTTCCACACCAGAATGCCCATCGGAACCTCACTAAAAAACTCCTAGCAAGCGTCCCGGTGTGGTCTAGCGTAGAATCTAGTGAAAATGGGATCAACCGGCACCCAGCTCGGTGATGGTCCGGTAGATCGGATTTGCCGCTGACGAAAAACTGAGCAAACCAAAACGGGGATAACTTTTGCGTTCGGACTTCGACTTTGCAAACTTTGGATCAAAAGATTAAATATCTAATAAATACTATACAACCCAAGAAGGATCAAGAGATTAAATACCTAACTTGGGGAGATGTGAAACCTCCCAAAACGAAGAACTGATGAAAGCCTCCAACCTCGAAAACATTATAGAAGATGCATACGAATTCCGTTTGCGATGAATTTGGGCTTGTTGAGAAACTAGAAACAAGCTCAAGAACTTAACACAGAGAAAAACCAAGAATCAACATGAATGAGGGGTGCAAAGTATGCAAAGGATCACGCTCCTAAGACGTTGCGATCAATTTACCCAACCAAAAGCCCCTCTTGATTGTGCGGCTATCTATCTATCCTATAACCTGGTCTCCCAACAATAACATTGAGACTGAGCACGCCCCAAACGTACCTATAATTTTTGATGCTCCATGCTTGTTTTACACCAATTCACATATGTTTTGCTTACACTTCGTTGCACTTTTACATGATTTTCGAAATCTATTAACAAGATGCCACAAAGCCAGTTCCTGTTTTCTGCTCTTTTTGTATTTCTAAAAGTTGTACAGGAAATATTCTCGGAATTGGACGAAACAAAGTCGAAGTCAATATTTTTCCAATTCCAGACGAAGGTCCCGGGAGGAGAAGGGCCACGAGGGGCCCACGCCTACCCTAGGCACGGCCTCGGCCCTCGCCCACGCCTGGGGGTGGTGGTAGGTCACTCACCCACCGACCCGCCTTCCGCCTATATAAAGATCCCGACGCAAAACCCTAGTTCAATCGCCTCCATTCACGGGGGTGTTTTGTAGCTCCATTCGCTCGGCCGCAGACAAGATCCGGGATGGTCTCTCAGCTGGCACTGCCGGGACGGGGAATTGCCCCCCGTGAGCCATCTCCATCGACTCCACCGCCATCTCCATCGCCATTGCCGACTCCCATGATGAGGAGGGAGTAGTTCCCCCGAGGCTGAGGGCTCACCGGTGGCTATGTGGTTTATCTCTCTCATGGTGTGATTCTTATGTGATCATGAGCTTTATAATCTAGATGTCGTTATGCTATTCAAGTGGATTTTAATTATGTGTCCTGAGACTCCTTGTCCCACGTGTGTAAAGGTGACAATATGTGCACCGTGTGGGTCTCTAGGCTAATTTCACATAATACTTGTTCACCGAATTATGATTTGAGTATGATGTCTCTATGAAATATTGGTGTTAGTATCTCCTATTAATGCTCAAAGTGATAGTGTTGGGTGTTCATTAGTACTTGAGAATACATCTTTAAGGTTTGCTTTTGCAGCCCTACACGTTAATTAGTGTTTGTTAGCTAACCGAGAGTAGTTCGGTAGTAGCATAAGAAAGTGCTCATATTATATTCACTTATGATATCATTTTTGAGAATGACCACTAGTGAAAGTATGATCCCTAGGACTTGTTTCCAAACATCGAATCACTGTTTATTTATTGTTTTACCGCATGTCTACTTGCTGCCATATTTATTTCAGATTGTTATTACCACTGAGATTCATCCATATCACTTGCATTTTACTATCTCTTCATTAACTAGTGCACCTATACATCCGACAAGTGTATTGGGTGTGTTGGGGGACACAAGAGACTTACCTTAACTGCAGGTTGCTTGACCTCTACCACCGAGTTCGAGCAAACTCAAGTGATCCACTTAAGAGAAACTTGTTGTCGCTCTACAAACCTCTCAGACTTGGAAAACCTAACACTCAAGCCTACAAGAATAGAAGGCATGAGATGATTTGGTTTTTCCTCGATTGCCACGGGACGATAAAAGGTACTCACATCATTGGCTACTAAGTTTACTAGTTGTTTGTGAGTGCTCTGGTTATTTCCTTTAGATTCTTCAATTATATATTTTGTTTCTTGTTTTTTTCTTTCACTAGTTAGGCTTAATGGAAAACAACAACAAAAATTAGAGGAGCTTTAGTATTTATCTTGAGTTAGGGCATGAGGTGTTTGAAGAGAAAATTAAAAACCTATGGAGCTTACTTGCTTGCTAGTAGCAATGTTATTAGTATGAATTCTTTTGAACACCATTATTGCTAAGGCTATGGAAAGTCTAAGCTTGGGAAGCTAGTTTTTATGAAAATGATCTTAGTTCCCCAACTTTTGAGGAGGAAATTTGCTATGATGATACTATGCCTCCGTACATATGATGATTACAATGATGATTATGTTTTAAGTCCACCTACTATTGAGGAGAAATTAATTATTATTACACATGCCTCCTATATTTGATGATTATGGTGATGAGTATAATAATGATAGCTATTTTGTTGAATATGCTCCCACTATAATTAATAAGAATGACTATGCTTATGTTGGGAGTAGTAATTATTTTATGCATGTGGCTCATGATAAGAATGTTTTATGTGATAGTTATATTGTTGAGTTTATTCATGATGCTACCGAAAGTTATTATGAGAGAGGAAAATATGGTTGTAAAAGTTTTCATGTTACTAAAACACCTCTCTATATGCTGAAAGTTTTGAAGTTGCTCTTGTTTCATCTTCTATGCTTGTCATTTTGTTCTTTGTGAATTTATTTGTGTACAAGATTCCTATGAATAGGAAGTGAGTTGGACTTAAATTTTTATACTTTCTCCTTGATGCTCTATTTTGCTTCAATTCATATATGTTATGTAAGCATCTTCTCAAACTACTACGCCTAGCTGAAAGGCATTAAAGAAAGGGATTTCTATTTTCGTGCCCTCATGTCCTTAGTTGTACTCAGTTTTCCTCACCTCCTTAGTATTTCCTCAGTTTTCCCCAAGCACTTTTGAAACCCGCAGACGGGGCGCAGACGGGAGGATTCCAATTTGGTTGACCGTTCCGTGATGACCTGTGGGGCCGCGTCGTGTGGGGCTGCGTCGCGTGGGGCTGGTAGAAAGGGAACGCGTGGGACATGACGAGACCGCGTTTGGTTGTACGTGAGCAGAGCTGGGTTTTGTCTCTCTCGCCCAAATTTGCATTTTTAACAACGCCTTTTCCTCTTTTATTCTCTCTCTTTTCATCAAATTAGTATCAAATCTAGAGCAGCTTCTCCTGCTTTCTTCAATTATTTGTTCCTTTTGCCCGTTTTTTGCCCAATATGGCAGCAAATCTAGAAGCTAGTATATGATAAATTCACAACAACATAATAAATCCAGAAAACTAAGTATAATACATAAACTGCATACAACAACCAAAAGCATCCAATAACGTTGTTAATGTTCACGACAAACTAAACTGAAAAAAATACAAGACGCATGCAGTGTATGGCCAACATGAAGATTAGGATACCCCAGGATGAATGAATATGTTCTTCATTCCTCATATATTTCTTCGTCACTCCATTCGTGCATCATCCCAAGGAAATATTCATTGAACTCCTTCCATCTGCAGTGTGCAGCCAATACATTCTCCAAACGGTATGGCCTATGTTCATTTCTCAGACCGTAGATTCCTAAATCCTACGTAGTAGATGCAACAGGTCAAGTGTCGGGTGCACTCGGGTGTCGACGGAGAGATACATCGGATATAATGCACGAAGAAGGCATGATCGCCATCGTTATTGACCGTGGAGAGCGGCTCTCAGTGTCCACATGGTACACCAATGTTTTGTCTTCCTCCAAACCCATGTTGTCCAACAACACAAGCAGCAGATCACCATCCGACTTCACAAGGTAGAACTTGTCATTTCCAGAACGTGTCTCCATCTTGACAATGCTCACGCGCTGCTCCAAATGTACATTGGTGCACACTAATTGTCAAATCCCAGAATTGTCCACAGCTATTGCATACAATTCACCATTGAACGGGGTAATGCGACGCAGAGAATAGTGCTTGGTTGACAATCTTCCTTCTCCCCAATCTTCATCAATATGCTTAGTTGGTGTGCTCTCATCGACCCAAGCAATTCCCTCCGGGTAATGTGCGGAAACAAAGACCATAGTCGGGGATTTCATTACAGCGACTGAATCCAGAAAAAAAGATGGCATCTGCGCCTCAAACATACTGTTCAATGTCTTGTGAGTGGGTTCAGAAGCCAGATTCAGGCGGCGGGGCCTTCTCCGGGGCAAGCACGATGACGCCACGGCAAAATCCGACGAAGTAGTATCTAAATATATTGATGAAGATAACATTCAACACTAAGATGTTTACGATTAAAAATAAAAAAAATAGACTAACTCTATAGATATGGAGGAATTTGAATCTTGCATGAACTTCCGATAGATCTATGATGACGTAGCGGGATGTGCCGAGCTGAGGAAGGTGAACTCACGGCACATGGAAGGGAGTGGTCTAAGACATCCATTCGTGGTGTGTGACGTCGGGCTCTGGGGTAAACTCGACGCCACCTCCTGCTGCACTTGCCTCATAGCAGTAGAAACCACGGCATCTCTCGTTCGCATGGTCACGATCTTGTGCAGTCCGTCGGGCCCATGAGAGAGGCTCGCCACGGAGGCGCCGCGCTTGGATGCTCAGAGGCGACGGATCGGATGCGACGGGCCTGTGAGGCGACGGGCTCCTGAGGCGACAGCCCTGAGGCGACTGCTCTGGGGCCACGACCGGCGCATTCTTCTTCTCCATCGCTGGCAGGGGTAGCTGCTGCACGGCGGTTGGGGTTTTTTTCCTTCGATTTGGAGAAGTTGATGGAACGTGAGAGGCGGGACCCGCGTGAGCGAGAATGAGACGCCTGTGTGTGCAGAGGGAGGGAGAGGGGCTTACGCGTCCCAAATGCGACCCCTGCGTCCTATGCATCCACTATTGCACGTTCGTGACGCTTCGACTTGTGCACTGCGATACGGTCGCCAACACTGCACGTCTTCCACTTCGCACCGTAACACGTATCTCGAGTCTAACCTCAAAATTTAGATATACTCAGTATACCCTTTGAGTCTATACCAGCATTTGTGTGACCGCTTCCCTTGAGTGCTAATATCGCTAGTGCAATATACTCGCTTTGCCCTCAAGTGGCTGGTCAACATAGAGTCAACAAAGGGATTAACTAGTTAAATGAGTCATTTAATGTCCAAAAAATCCAAAAAAAGAGTGGCACTTACTCATGGAGTCTTCTTACGCGACCCGCCACGTTGGGAACCATAACAATCATAGATAAATCAAGTTTTACCACAAATTGCCACTTCTCAAATGACCTAGTAGCTATGAAGATGCATGGCTTTCCACAATAAGCCCTTCCCAAAACAGCTTTCCCAAAACATAATTTGTCTGAATGAGGCCACAATTCTCACACTCATGTATATTTGTATTGCAAATAGTTTGAGGTAGACCAAGATGGTTTCATTGTACAAAACACGATTTTCTATTTTTTAAATCTCATATTTGAACCCTTAGTCTGTTTACTACTCACTTGCCCTTGGTTTCTGGATACTACTCAAGATGTCTTCCCTTCACAAATTCTCGCGTACGTTCAACATTGCCTCTATTGGTCTAGCCCATGCCACGCGGATCGTGCCTCCACCCGTTGACGTATGATCTAACGGGGCGTGATGTCTCTGCCACTCTCCTGGTCGCCACCACCTCTCTGCCGGCGGTTAGCTTCACCCAAGACGCTAAAGTTTGGTTTTCTGTATTATTTTTCACGTGCTAAATTATAAACTCTTTTAGGCATTATTTTTCACGCAAAAAAAGATAAACCATCACCGATTTGTTGTAGCCATTACTTTTCACGCAAAAAATGATAAACCATCACCGATTTGTTGTAGCCATTACTTTTCATGCAAAAAATGATAAACCATCACCGATTTGTTGTAGCCATTACTTTTCGCGCAAAAAATGATAAACCATCACCCATTTCTTGTAGCCATTACTTTTCACGCAAAAAATGATAAACCATCACCTTTTCTTGTAGCCATTACTTTTCACGCAAAAAATGATAAACCATCACCGATTTCTTGTAGCCATTACTTTTCACGCAAAAAATGATAAACCATCACGATTTGTTGTAGCCATCCCTCCGGTTTTATTTAATTGACTCAAATTTAGTATGAAGTTGTACTAAATTCGAGTCAACTCAAAGACACCGGAGGAGTACTCTTCTACGCTAAAAATGATAAACAATCACCGACTGTAACCATTTCTTTTAGGCATTACTTTTTACGGTAAATGATAAACTATATCATGAAGTTCCATTTCCGTCAAGATAGTCCGCATTACTTTATTATGTAAACCCCACAACGGTCATCTCCTCCTTAATTTATTGGGTAAACCCCACAACGGTCATCTCCTCCTTAATTTATTGTGTGTAAACCCCTGCAACGGTCATCTCTCCCTTATAAACACCCACACGGCCATCCCTTGTGTCAATAGGTTCTGCCTCTCTCTTCTTCGCTCACATACACTTGATCCATTGCCATGGCTTCCACGTCTCGGACGCGGACCGGAAGGGGAAGGGGGGAAGGGGAAGGGGCGGCCGGGGTGGTGGATCATCATCATTGCCACCACCACCGCCAACACTGCCATTGATCATAGAGGAGTTCTTCATCGTTCGTCTATGAAGACCCTTTGGTCAAGAAGGTACGTACGCGTTCCCACATATATGATGCATGTGATTAATTATGTGCATGTTCTAAAAAAACCTTTAATTTCGATCGGCACTCAATCTCTTTGCAGGCTCTCCCAGAAAAGTTTGCGGAATATCTTGACGGCCAGGAGCCAGCTAAGGTGTATCTGCGAGCAGCTGACTGCGGTCCTCATCTCTGGACCGTGGAGGTCCTATTTGACGGACAAGGCCGGATGTACCTCGACAAGGGCTGGGAGAATTTCTTCCATCACGCACGGTGTGGATTTCGGCGGCTTCGTACACTTCTCAAATATGAAGGCGATGATGTGCTCACAGTGGAAGGTGTTCGACGGAACAATGTGCAGGAACTACTACTACTCGGACGCGAAGATACTGACGATGAAAGCAACGACGACGTGAAGCCATGCATCCATCCCCTTAGATAAGGGTATTATGACCAAGAATATATATGTAGCTTCATATGCATCGATTTAGAGATCTAGCTATTGTCTATATATTATGCATGTAAAAAAGAATATCGCAATTTCCACCATGATTCGAGCACCACAGCCTCCAAACGATGCCGATGTCGATGCCGATATCGACATGGTCAGAACGGCTATGCTCGTCGCCACTGCTAGGTCACCGTCGGGATGCACCATGTTTACCATAAGATTCACTTTAGATTAAGCTCCGAAAATAGTCACCTGCCATTGGCTGAGGCGGCCCCACGGAGCGGCTCTATATGATATTCTCTAAATAAATAGATGACCCCAACGGTCATTGGCTACGGAGGCCCCACAAGAGCGGCAATATATGATTTTCTCTAAATAAATAGACGACCCCACCGGTCATTGGTTGCGGCGCCCCACAGAGTGGCAATATATGTCTTTTCCGAAAAATAGACGACCCCACTGGTCATTGGCTGCGTAGGCCCCACAGAGGCCCCATTTGTCATTGGTAGCACCGCGTATACAATCAAGAAATAAAACGCCCAAAGCGTCGCCGATAGATGATACACCACGATTCGAGACTCCGCCGGGAGAGGAACTACCCTCCGTGCAGCCCCACCCGCTCGATTAACGGTAACGGTAAGGCCTCTGACCTGACGGCAACCCTCCCGTCCGAGCGTTTACAAGGGGTTTCAAACTAGAGGGAGGGGAAAACTGAGAAAAAGTTAAGAGGCTGGGGAAAACTGAGCACAACTAACGAATCAGGGGCACGAAAATAGAAATCCCTTAAATAAAAGCGCTTATGTGAGACAACCCATTGTTTTATTTCTGTAAAAAAAAATTGTTGAGTCTTGGAAGTTATTACCTCTAATAACCTCTCATTATCATTTTTATTTCGTTTTTGTGCCAAGAATAGCCTCTAATTGGAAGAAACTAAGATTTAGGGAAGTTGCTGTCCTGAAAACAGATTATGTGCTATTACCATAAAAAATTCGTAAAAATAGCCAGTGTGTTATTTTGATCTTTCATTTTTATGCATATTCCCCAGGTTATTATCTAACTTTCGTTAGTTGACCACTTTTCAAGATGAGCAACAAAAGATTTTTGGAAAAAACGATCTTTACATGTTGTTATGTTTTGACAGATTTCTGCACTATTTGCATTTGCCTCTTAAATCTCTTTCTTTTTTGAGTTCTTTTGACCAAAGACCTTATTGCAAGGTTGCTACAGTATCTAATGCTTTAATATATGCTTGATATATGTTAGAACTGAACCCAAGTGGATTTGTTTATTTTGAATGTACTAATGCTGCTAATAGAGAATTGTGTGAAGTTTTGTATGAAGGAAGTTTTCAAGTGTAGGGAGAGAAGAATGATGTGATGAGATGAAGAATGGACAAAGATCAAGCTTGGGGATGCCCCTGCACCCCAAGAAATATTCAAGAGGTACAATCATCAAAGCTTGGGGATGTCCAAGGCATCCCCTCTTCATCAACAAAGCAACAAGTCATCTTTCTATGCACTATATTTTTATTACTTCATACGCTATGTGTTGTTTTTGGAGCGTATTTATTTTTGTTTTTATTTTATTTTGTTTTGTTTTCTGTAGCACATGTTGGATCCTGGCATATTTGTTTTGGAGAAATACCCGCTCCTTTTATTGCGAGGGACGCTATAATTTTCATTGTTATTGTTATGCGGATGTTCTAGTTTTCTAAGACTGCGTTTAGCGTTTAGCTCTTTTTCTTTCACTTGAATTTTGTTCAGAGCTCGTTAATATTATTTATTTGTGTATGATTAGCTCTCTGGTCCATAATGCATTTCATCTCTGAGAGCCATTTCAAATAAGTTGATTGGTGTTGGATACGAGTAAAATGTTTCATGACTATAGTGATGCAAAAGAAAGCTTGTCTAGACTGTGGCATAGACTTTGGCATGTCATGTTGGATGTTATTCTTGTCATATGCTTAGTATTTTGTAGCATGACTTGTCTCAAATAGCTGAGAGCGCTTAATGTGTCATTGAAAGAATCATGGGTTGTTTCCATCATAAAAGCATAATATTGGGGTATTCTCCTTTGATGCTTTATTGGGTTGACTTGCTACATGCTTATACCATGTTATGACTATAACCAGTCAACTAAAGCCTCTATGATCATTTTTTTACTTGTAATATCATTGTATGCTTTGGCTTATTGATAATATTTTGTCGCTATGCATGCGTGATTATGGCCATTATTGCTCTCTTAGTTGGTCGCCCGGTCTTTTTCTAGCCTTGAGTATGAACTCTACGCGTGCATCCAACCACTATTAAACTAAAGTTGGCCAATTGTGTCCACCATATCTACCTACTAGCATTATTGATATTCCAAGTATATTCATCATGTTTTTATTTATCTTCCAAATTAAATTTTGACATGAGAAAATTAGTCAGTAAAGCACTCACGAACTTGATGGCACATTTACTTTCTTGTACTTAATGAACTTGATCATTGTGCCTATCTTATGAAGTTTATATGTTTGCAAATTGCAAGTTTGGGAGTTATTATAACCATGCTTTCATGGGGAACACTTTCGACATTGCACTTATATTTAGTTGATGTCATGTTCTTTTGTTTATGGATGCCTAGCGGTGCGATATAAATAAAATGGAAAGTTGAAGTCCATGGAGTTTGTATATGAGTTAGATAAACGACTGGGCCGCTAATCTAAGCCATGCATCATTCATGGTGGAAATTTATAGCTAAACCATAGTGAGCATTCAAAGAAGCATTTTCAATAAAAAGCTATACCCATAGTAAATAAAAAAATTATGAGATGCTCATTGTCTGTTTGTCTTATCATTTTGGCATGGGATTGCTCTTACAAAAGTACCTCCATATCATTGGGTAAGAGGTATCCCGTTGGCGGTTCTCAATAATACACATGTATACTTATAATGACAAGAACTTATTTGGAACCTAAGGTGGGTAGCATGAGGTTTAGTTACTCGCATTCAAGGGCATGAGATTTTCAACTTGTGATTTGCAAGCATATAGCTCATATTTGATTCACATTAACTTTAACCATTCAAGATGCTTATGGTAGGGGCAATGAGAGCTCAAGACTAATGAGTACCATACTTTTTGGAAGGTTTATAGAACTTGTTTATCTTGCTTACTCTGCAAAGAGTCTTGACACCACAACTTAAATATCATAACATTGAATATTACTCAACCATAATTCACTACTAGCATTTAGACTTCACTCATGTCCTCAAGAACTAAACGAACTACTCACCAGACATCATATGGAATACAATCAGAGGTGATATGATGATGAATAACAATCTGAACATAAACCTTGGTTCAATGGTTTCACCTAATAGCATCAACAACAAGTATAGAATAACACCTAGAGAGTTTCCTATCAAACAATCAAGATTTAACCCGAATTGCTACAGCGGTGACGAGGTGCAGCGGTGGTGATGGCGGTGGAGATGGTGGAGATGATGATGATGATGATGGAGATGATGTCCCGCTCGATGACGATGGCGATGGCGTCGAGCCTCCTTCCTCCGAGGAATTTCCGGCGGATTCCCGCTCACTGAGAGCTCTTTTCTTTGGTGTTCCTCCGCCCCGCAGAGGCGGCTGTAACACCTCGTGAGGTCCTCTATGTGGCTTAGGGCTTTTCTAGGACGAAGGAGTACATCAAGAAAAGGAGGCGTGGGGTCAGGGGCCCTGCAGCACGTGGCGCGGCCAGGCCTTGGGCTCGCGCCGCCCGTGGTCCGGGGCCCACAAGGGCTCCTCTCTGCTCCCTTTGCCCCTCACATCCGGAAAAATAGGAATCACGTGAAATTCCTCCTGCTGCTGACTTTCCCAAAATATTGCGTTCTGACGGTGCTTTTTCCAGCAGAATCCTGGCTCCGCTGCTTGATCCTCCAATGATGATGAAACATGCAAAATAGATGAAATAACATAAGTATTGTGTCCCAATATGAAATATATCAATGAATAACAGCAAATTATGATACAAAACAGTGATGCAAATTGGACGTATCAACTCCCCCCAAGCTTAGACCTCGTTTGTCCCCAAGCGAAACTGAGCTCGATAAACAAGACCACATGTTTATGGAGTGTAGAGTCGATAAATAAAATACGGACAAGAAGCATCATATGCATTCACACAAGACATTCTAGTAAACAACTTCCTCATATAACTCATCTTGAAATAGGTAAAGAGAAATCACAAGTAAAGGTGCATAAGAAATCATAGTTGGTGATGGCAAACTTTGTTCTTGGTCAGAGAACTACTAACGTATTGTACTTCTAAGCAAAGCTTTCATATTAGAATTTATAGCTGAGCCTTCATATTTAAGCATAACAATCTCTTCAAAACAATCATTGATAACTTCAAAGTCATATTCATTCGCATAAAATTGGTACTAAACAAGAAAGTATAAAAGACATGATCAACCTAATCATAGCATAAATGATTGTTCACAACAACTCAATTGCTTGCTTGAGATAGAGAGAAATAGATTTATTGACTCACATAAAAGTAAAAGACAGGCCCTTCGCAGAGGAAGCAGGGATTAAATCATGTGCTAGAGCTTTTCAAGTTTTGAAATCATATAAAGAGCATAAAAGTAAGATTTGAGCGGTGTTTGTTGTTGTCAACGAATGGTAGCGGGCACTCTAACCCCCTTGCCAAACGAACCTTCCAAGAGCGGCTCCCATGAGGGACGGCATCTCTACCAGCAAGGTAGATCATCCCCCTTTCTCTTTTGTTTACACATGTATTTTAGTTTTATTAAGGATGACACTCCCCCCAACCTTGGCTTTCTCAATCCTCGGGTGCCTTCCAACATTCACATACCATGGAGGAGTGTCTATTGCAAAATTAAGTTGCTTACTGATAAGTCAGAGCAAAACATGAGAAGAGAATTATTAATGAAAGTTATTAATTGGGGCTGGGAACCCCGTTGCCAGCTCTTATTGCAAAATTATTGGATAAGCGGATGTGCCGCTAGTCCATTGGTGAAAGTCCGGCCCAACAAGATTGAAAGATAAAAACACCACATACTTCCTCATGAGCTATAGAAATATTGACACAAATAAGGAGTAGTATTGTTTGAATTATTTAAAGGTAGCACATGCATATTTACTTGGAATGGCATAAAATACCATGTAGTAGGTAGGTATGGTGACACAAATGGCATATGTTTGGTCTAAGGTTATGGATGTATGAGAAGCATCTCCTCTCGACAGGTCTTTGGCTAGCAAGGTTTGATAGCAAACATAAAGGTTGAGGGAAACAACAACATACATATGATAGAAACAATCATGCATCTTTCTCATAAGCACAAGCAATTTTAACTTCAGAATACTAAGCATAGAGATAATAGAGTAGTATATCTAAGTGTATTTTCTCTCTTTATTAAACATCAAGATGTTGTTGCTATTGACCAATGCTAAGTTTGCCAAAACCAAATAGATTTACTTGATGCTCCCAAAGTGATATCAATACTCATGTCAAGAGTAATCATATATAATGGAGATTGCAAACTAAAATAAGGTGTGCAAAAAGTAACTGATAAGACTTCTCATTAATATTCCATAACGATAACTCACACCAACGGATACATAGATAACTAACTAAGAGATATACTTCCACATTGCATACTATTTCATATGATAACTTCCCTACTCATGATATGACACTATTTGATAGTAAAAGATAAAGGTGGTGATGATGTGATACCGCGGCACTCCCAAGCTTGGAACAACCAAGGATGCCAATACCGATGATGAATTACTCTTCGGTGATGGTGGTGATGGATTCTTCTCGCGCTTCTCACAAGCTCCTGTAAACCGTCAATCTCATAGGTCAGGCTGCGGATCATCTCCGAGTTCTGCCTCAACGCGGTTCATAATCATGTCCGGCGGAGAATCCCAACTCTTAGAATTGTTTCCCCCATCCTTCAGCTTCAGATTTCATCTCTCCCGCATTGTCGTAACGATCTATATCCCAACTACTTGGCAACACTACCTTGGGGTCCTTTCAGCTTGACGATCATAGATTAGATTGCGGTAAGGGTGTAGTGGTTCGGAGAAGATGTCCTTGAGTAATGACGTGAACCGCTCCTCCGGGAGCGATTCGTGCACTCCTCTTGATGTTGGATGGATTTGATATCACGCCAATACTTGCAACGGTGGCTTGCTGGTGCTCCTGCGGAGCTTCCTCCACTTCTTCCTCATCCTCTCTTGCGTCTTCTTTCTTCAGCTCCCGGTCTTGAATATTTTCCTTCAAAGGTTCCTTGTCCTTGTTGTTGGAGGCCATGGTGCTTCAGATCAAAACAAATCTGCGTAAAAACAGCTCAAACAAACACGACGAGAAAATCTATATTACGACCTCCAGGGGCGGGAGATTATATAGCAAATATTTTACGACAAAAGGAAGGTCCCAGGCGCCCAAAACGAGTGGAAACGGGACTACGAGGCGGCCAGACCATAGGTCGGAGCGGCCAGGGTGGCCGCGCCGGTCTATGGTGGCACGCCCTCGTGCGTCCTTTCCACTCCGTTTCGAACTCGTAATTTTTCATATTTTAAAACAGCGTAAATAATGTTCCGGAAAGGTAAATGATCTTTGCTACTCTATACCGTTACCTATTCAAAGTCCAGTTCCGCGGACCGTCAATTTGTCCTTTGATGAAAGCTCTCCTATGTTTCCACTTGAATAATATCAACATCAACATTATAAGAATCGCCCGAGATAATGCTTGAGTCTTTGTCCATTCACCACTTGTGTGGCATTGCCTGGGAGAGAGCTAATTTTAATTGCTGAACGATACACCTCCTCAACAACATATGGTCCTTCCCACTTCGAGAGTAATTTCCCGGCAAAGAATCTGAGACGAGACCGATACAATAGAACTTGATCTCCAACATTAAATTCTCTTTTGATGATCCTTCTATCATGCCATTTCTTAACTTTTTCTTTAAAGAGTTTAGCATTTTCATAAGCTTTACTTCTCCATTCATCTAGAGAACTTAATTGCAACAACCTCTTATTACCGGCTAATTTAGGATCTTTATTTGGCTCTAACAGCCCAATAAGCTTTGTGCTCTAATTCCAAAGGTAAATGACAAGCTTTTCCATAAAACCATTTTATAAGGTGACATTCCCATAGGATTTTTATAGCAGTTCTATAAGCCCATAGTGCTTCTTTCAATTTGGTTAGCCCAATTCTTTCTAGATTTATTAACAGTCTTTCCCAAAATAGATTTAATATCTCTATTTGATAATTCTACTTGACCACTAGTTTGAGGGTGATAAGCAGAAGCAATTCTATGATTAATACCATACTTAGCAAGAGTTTTTCTAAACCTCCATGAATGAAATGAGAACCTCCATCAATATAATATATCTAGGTACTCCAAATCCAGAAATATAATATCTACAAGCATTTTTATGGAGGTCTCACCATCAGCACTTTTTAGGTATAGCTTCTACCCATTTAGTGAACTTGTCAACAGCACAAGTATATGAGTGTTACCATCAAAAAGGGGAAAGGTCCCATGAAGTTCTAATCCCCAACAATCGAATGGTTCAATAACAAGAGTATAATTCATAGGCATTTCATTGCGTCTAGAGATATTACCAACTCTTTGACATTCATCACAAGATAAAATAAATTTCCTTGCATCTTTGAAGAGTGTTGGCCAAGAAAAACCTGATTGTAGAACCTTTTGCGCGGTTCTATCTCCAGCGTGATGTCCTCCATACACACTTCCATGACATTTATTCAATATCTCCCGTTGTTCAGGAAGACATCTTCGCATAATACCATCCACTCCTTCTTTATACAAGTGTGGGTCATCCCAAAAATAATGCCTCAAGTCATAAAAGAATTTCCTCCCTTGCTGAGCTGAAAGGTTGGAGGCAAATACTTCAAAACAATAAAGTTAGCATCAGCATACCAAGGACCATCTCGCGAGCTCACCTTATTACAGGTCAATTGTTCATTTGGAAAACTATCATTACCATGAACAAGATCATAAGCAATATTTTCCACTCTAGATAAATTATCAACAGGATTATCAGCACCTTCCTATCTATAATATGTAAATCAAATTCTTGCAAATGAATATCCATCTAATAAGCCTTGGCTTAGCATCTTTCTTTGTCATAAGGTATCTAATTGGAGCATGATGATCAGCATGAATTGTAACTTTCGAATCAACAATATAGGGTCTAAACTTATCACAAGCAAAGACTATAGCTAACAATTCCTTTTCAGTTGTAGCATTTCTTTGAGCAGCATCAAGAGTCTTACTAGCATAATGAATAACATTTAATTTTTTTATCTACCCGCTGTCCAAGAACGCCTACAAGCAAAAATCACTAGCATCACACATAATTTTAAAAGGCAAATTCCAATCAGAGGTTCAACTACAGGAGCAGTTGTTAAGGCTTTCTTTGAGAATTCAAAAGCTTCCTACAATCATCATCAAAAAACAAAAGGTACATCTTTTTGAAGAAGATTAGTAAGAGGCTTTGAAATTTTAGAGAAATCTTTAATAAATCTCCTGTAAAACCCAGCATGACCAAGAATACCTTTAACATCCCTCTGATAGGGCATCTTCTCAATTGCTTCAACTTTAGCTCTATCAACTTCAATACCTCTCTCGAAATTTTATGTCCCAATACAATTCTTCATTAACCATAAAGTGGCATTCTCCCAATTAAGAACAAGGTTAGTTTCTTCACATCTCTCGTTCCTTACCACCTCTTTCATCTTCGGAATCACGTGAATTCAGATGTAAAAATCATCCATGAAACACCTCTACAATACTTTCAAAAAAAAAATAGCAGACATGCATCTTTGAAAAGTAGCAGGAGCATTACATAAACCAAAAGGCATACGCCCATAAGCATAAGTTCCATAAGGACAAGTAAACGTGGTTTTCTCTTGATCTTTAGCTTTAACAACAATTTGTGAAAACCTAGAATAACCATCAAGAAAGCAAAAATGAGTATTTTTAGATAACCTTTCTAGCATTTGACCAATAAAGGGTAAAGGGTAATGATCTTTCTTAGTAACTTTATTAACTTTTCTAAAATCAATGCACATTCTATAACCTACAACTATTCTTTGAGGAATAAGCTCACCATTATCATTAAGGCACAACAGCTATTCCTCCTTTCTTAGGAACGCAATGCACAGGACTAACCCATCTACTATCAAGAATAGGATATATAATACCAGCTTGAGTTTTAATACCTCATTCCTTACCACCTCTTCATCTTCGGAATTAGACGACGTTGATGTTCAAAAATGCTTTGCATCATCTTCCATATTAATAGCATGTTGGCAAATAGGAGGGAAATCCCTTTCAAATCATCAAGAGTATAGACAATAGCTCCTCGGTGTCTTTCTTCAATATTTCAATAACCTTTCTTCCTCAATCTCTCGAAAGCTTAGAACTAATAATAACAGGATATATTTTCTTATCATCAATATGAGCATATTTAAGATTATCAGTAAAGGCTTTAAATCAAAATAGGATCTTCTTTGGTGGCGGTGTTGTACCCAAATCTTCCATCGGTAAATCATGCTTGAGAATAGGTTGGCGAAGAAAAATTTCCTCAAGCTCATCTCTTTCTTTCCTAAAAGCTTCACTTTCACTACATTCTCCAAATGTTGCCGCAAAGGATTATTAGGAACAAGGACAATAGATGCACATTTTCTCCATTTTAAAATCATTACTAGGCAAGTCAGCCTTATAAGGAGTTTTAAAATTAGAAAAGTTAAATTCATAAGGTTCATCAAAGAAATCTAGTCAAAATTTTCTCTTCCTTGCAATCTATAAGTATTTAGAAAAGGTCCACCAAAAATGATAGGACAATGATCACTACAAAGAATCCAAGACCAAAAAGTCAACAGGATATTTAATCTTACCACAGAACTTCCACATCTCGGACAATACCAATTGAGAAATAGTTTCTCTATTAGCCAAATTAATAACCATATCAATATCTTCAAGTTCACAAGAACCAATTTCGTGCATAATCTCCGTGTAAAGCTCATAAGGAATAGCACTAACACTTGCACCAATATCACATAAACCATACTAGCAATGATCACCAATTCATTCTAACAGTAGCATAGGAACACTAACTTGTTTGGATTTATTAGGAAAGAATATTAGAAGCATCTTCACAGAAAATAATAAGACCATCCTCAGGATGTGAACACAAGATCTTTAACTATTGCAACAACAGGTTCAATTTTAATTTGTTCCTCAGGGTCTTTAGGTTTCTTTTCACTTTATTAACCGCACTAGATATAAAAGAACACCTTCATTTTAGCAGGAAAGGAGTTTTTTTCAATATAAGCTTCGTGAATAACATTATCAACAGCTAACCACTACACATTTGTTTGGCGTATGAATCAATTTATCTTTATACGGTTCATGATACTTATCAAAATTCTTCTTAGGTAACATAATGAGAGGCAAAAGTTTTATAAAGATTTGCAACAACTTGGGAATCAAGACCATATGTAGCACTCATATTACGAATTTATCAGTATCCATAAAAGCTTCAATGCATTTATAATCATAAATTATACCCGATTCTCTATCCTTGCCGTTCTCCCATCCTTCGCATTTTCTTGGATCCGATCAAGAAGGTCTCTTTTAAACTCTTCTTTGTTGCGTGTAAATGATCCAGGAACAAGAAGTATCCAGTAAGGTCTTGTCTTGAAAAGAAAGTCTTGCATAGAAATTATCAATAATAACATTACTATGAAGCTCATGAATGGGGCATTTGAGCATTAAAGACTTCAATCTCCCCAAGCTTGGCAATACTCTCTCCATCATGAGGCCAGAAATTATATATGCGGTTCCGATCTTTGTGAATTTCATTTGGAGGATAAAATTTGGAATAAAATAAAGGCACAATGTCCTCCCAATCAATAGAATCACCATTCTTCACCAATTTATACCAGTCGCTACCGTGACAACATATAGTGAATAGTTTCTTTCTAACTTCATTCATATAAATACCCGCACATTTGAATAACCCGCATAATTCATGCAAACAATAAATGATCACCAGGATGAACAGCTTCCATCCCTTCATAGCGGTTATCCATAACACGTTCAATAATTTTCATAGCTTTGATATGGTACTACTTCCTCACTGGCGCTCATCCACTACCGTTGCAGTAGTAGTAGATTTCCAAATAGAAATTGAAGAGAAGATCTCTCCATAATGATTTATAGCAACAGTATAAATAAAATCAGCACAAACAAGAATTTCCTTACCAATTCCGCTTACCAATAGCGCTTCACTCCCGGCAACGGCGCCGTAAAATAGTCTTGATGACCCACAAGTATAGGGGTGTATCGTAGTATCTTCATAAGTAAGAATGCTCTATCCCAACGATGTATGCATGTGCTGCGCAGCTGATGAGGATTCACCGTAATGCCTGCGTACAAGTATTCAAAATTTTGATATTGCGTATAAATAAAGTACAAGTAAATAAAATGCGAGAGAAATAATTGAAAATGAGTGGCCCAATCCTTTTTAGCACAAAGGACAAGCCGGTTTGTTTACTTATAATGACCAAACGTTCCCGAGGACACACGGGGATTTTAGTCCTAGTATTTTCGCTTCATGTGGTTTAATAATCTTCATTGTTTTGATAAGTGTTGTGTGGGTGAACCTATGCTAATGTACCCCCCTTCCTAGGACTAATACATACTTGTGATTATACCTCTTGCAAGCATCCGCAACTACAAGAAAGTAATTAAGATAAATCTAACCACGACCTTAAACTCTGAGATCCTGCTATCCCTCCTGCATCGATATACCAACGGGGGCTCAAGTTTCTGTCTCAGTAACCTCGCAATTAGCAACCGAATACAAGATGCACTCCCTAGGCCCATAAATGGTGAAGTGTCGTATAGATCGGGATGGCGTGTAACTCACACGTTCGTTAACCCCAAGAGGAAGGTATGATGCGCACAACAGCAAGTTTTCCCTCAGAAAGAAACCAAGGTTTAATCGAACCAAGAGGAGCCAAGAAGCACGTTGAAGGTTGATGGTCGCGAAATGTGATGCGGCGCAACAATAGGGATTCCGGCGCCAACCTGCACAACACAACTCAAGTACTTTGTCCCAACGAAGCAGTGAGGTTGCAATCTCACCGGCTGTAACAAAGGATTAAACGTATCGAGTGGAAGATGATTGTTTGCAAGAAAATAGTAAAACACAATTGCAGTAGATTGTATGCTATAAAGAATAGGACCGGGGTCCACAGTTCACTAGAGGTGTCTCTCCCATAAGATAAAAGCATGTTGGGTGAACAAATTACGCTCGGCAATTGACAAACAGAGAAAGGCATAACAATGCATATACATGATATGATAAATATAGTGAGATTTAATCCGCGCATTACGAAAAGTTATTAGACCGCCATCCAACCGCATCTATGCCTAAAAAGTCCACCTTCAAAGTTATCATCCGAACCTCCAATATTAAGTCGCAAAGCAAATGCACAATTGCATTGCGATGGTGCTGCACAATTAACAACTACATCCTTAGACATGGCATCAATGTATTTTATCCCCAGTGGCAACAGCACATCACAACCTTAGAGATTTCTGTCACACGATCCCACATTCAATGAAGGCATGAACCCACTATCGAGCATAAATACCCCCTCTTGGAGTTAAGAGCAAAACTTGGCCAGAGCCTCTACTAATAACTGAGAGCATGCAAGATCATAAACAACACATAAACAATAGATTAATCACCATAATCATAGTACTCTCTATCCATCGGATCCCGACAAACACAACATATAGTATTACAGATAGATCTGATCATGTTAGGCAGCTCACAAGATCCAACAATGAAGCACAACAAGGAGAAGACGACCATCTAGCTACTCCTATGGACCCACATGGTCCAGGGGTGAACCACTCACTCATCACTCCGGAGGCGACCATGGCGGTGTAGGACCTCCGGGAGATGAATCCCTTCTCCGGCAGGGTGTCGAGGCGATCTCCTGTAATCCCGAGATGGGATTACATGGCGTGCCTCGCAAGGTTTTCCGGTGATCGTGGCTCGGCACCGGGGGTTTCGCGACGGCTTTGGCAGTGGGGCGGAGGGTCAACGCGGGGGCCACACGAGGGGCCCAGGGGGTAGGCTCGGCCAGGGCTTGGGCCGCCGGCCACCGGGCCGCCTCGTGGTCTCACTTCGTTATCTCTTCGTCTTCGAGTTTCTGCAAATAGGACCCTGCGCGAAAGTTTCGTCCAATTCGGTAATATTTCTTTACTAGATTTCAAAACCAAAAATGTAAGTTAGAAATAAAGAATCGGGCTCTTCTAAGATCTTGTTAATAGGTTAGTTCCGTAAAATGCATAAATATGACATATAATGTGCATAAAACATGTAGGTATCATCAATAAAGTGGCATGGAACATAAGAAATTATCGATACGTTGGAGACGAATCAGCATCCCCAAGCTTAGTTCTGCCCGCAGGTAAAACGATAACAAAGATAATTTCCGAAGTGACATGCCATCATAATCTTGATCATACTATTTGTAAACATATGTAATGAATGCAACAATCAAAACAATGGTAATGACATGAGTAAACAACTAATCATAAAGCAAAGACTTTTCATGAATAGTACTTCAAGACAAGCATCAATAAGTCTTGCATAAGAGTTAACTCATAAAGCAATAAATCGAAAGAAAAGGTATTGAAGCAACACATAGGAAGATTAAGTTTCAGCGGTTGCTTTCGACTTATAACATGTATATCTTCATGGATATTGTCAACATAAAGTAATATAACAAGTGCAATATGTGGCATGTAGGAATCAATGCACAAATACTACACAAGTGTTTGCTTCTTAAGGTGGAAGGAGATAGGCAAACCGACTCAACAATAAAAGTAAAAGAATGGTCCTTCAATGAGGAAAGCATCGCTTGCTTAGTGGTGCTAGAGCTTTTATTTTGAAAACATGAAACAATTTTATCAACGTGGAGTAATAAAGCATATGAGTTATGTAAATTATATCTTACAAGTTGCAAGCCTCATGCATAGTATACTAATAGGGCCTGCCCGCAACTCGTCCTACTTAGCTTGGACTACCGGATCTTCGCAAGCCATGTTTCAACCAAGTGTCACAGAGGGGTACCTCCATGCCGCCTGTACAAAGGTCTAAGGAGAATGCTCGCATTTTGGATTTCTGGCTTTGATTATTCTCAACTTAGACATCCATACCGACAACATGGACAATGTAATGGACTCCTCTCTAATGCATAAGCATGTAGCAACGATTATTATTCTCATATGAGATTGAGGATATATGTCCAAATCGAAACTTCCACCATGATTCATGGCTTTAGTTAGCGTCCAATGTTCTTCTCTAATTTTGTATGCTCCAACCACTAAAATGATAGATCCTTCGTACAAGACGGACATGCATAGCAACTCACATGATATTCAACAATAGTTGATGCCGTTCCCCAGAAGGTTATCGCACAACAAACAACTTAATAAAATATAAAGTGCATAAGTACATATTCAATACTACGATAGTTTTTAAGGCTATTTTGTCCCATGAGCTATATATTGCAAAGGTGGATGATGGAATTTTAAAGGTAGCACTCAAGCAATTTACTTTGAAATGGCTGAGAAATACCATGTAGTAGGTAGGTATGGTGGACACAAATGGCATAGTAGTTGGCTCAAGGATTTTGATGCATGAGAAGTATTCCCTCTCGATACAAGGTTTAGGCTAGCAAGGTTATTTGAAGCAAACTCAAGGATGAACAGTGCAGAGAAACTCACATAAAAGACATATTGTAAACATTATAAGACTCTACACCGTCTTCCTTTGTTGTTCAAAACTCAATACTAGATATTACTAGACCTTAGAGAGACCAAATATGCAAATTAAATTTTAGCAAGCTCTATGTATTTCTTCATTAATGGGTGCAAAGCATATGATGCAAGAGCTTAAACATGAGCACAACAATTGCAAAGTATCACATTATCCAAGATATTTTTAGAATTACTACATGTAGCATTTTCCAATTCCAACCATATAACAATTTAACGAAGAAGAAACTTCGCCATGAACATTATGAGTAAAGCCTAAGGACACATGTGTCCATATGCAACAGCGGAGCGTGTCTTTCTCCCACAAAGTGAATGCTAGGATCCATTTTATTCAAACAAAAACAAAACGAAAACAAACCGACGCTCCAAGTAAAGAACACAAGATGTGATTGAATAAAAATATAGTTTCAAAGGAGGAACCTGATAATTTGTCGATGAAGGGATGCCCAGCATCCTCATAGACGCTGGAGTCTTCTTAAAATATGCAGGGGTGAACCACGGGGGCATCCCCTAGCTTAGACTTTCACTCTCTTTGATCATAGTATATCATTCTTCCTCTTGACCCTGAAAACTTCCTTCACACCAAAACTTCAAGCAAACTCATTAGAGGGTTATGCATCATTAATAATTCACTCATTCAGAGGTGACACAATCATTATTTTCACTTCTGGACATTGCATAATGCTACCGGACATTAATGGATCAAAGAAATAAATCCAACATAGCAAAAGAGGCAATGCGGAAATAAAAGGTAATCTGTCAAAACAACAACCGTAAAGACGAATTTAAAGCCGGCACCAGACTTGCTCAAATGGAAAACTCAAAACTAATGAAAGTTGCGTACATATCTCGGGATCACGTCGTAAATTGGCAGATTTTTTCGAATTTTCTACGAGAATCAGGCTCAGGATTCGGTGATTGCATGCCAATGCTGTTTCTCACAAGAAACATCCTAAATATAACATCAACTTTGACATAGAAACTTTACTTGGCACAAAAACATGATAAGGAGAGGCTGCTGCCAGTATAAACAACTTCCAAGACTCAACAAAACAAAAATTGTTGGTGGGTAAAAACATGGGTTGTCTCCCATAAGCGCTTTACTT
>JAUUTY010000302.1:0-68396 GCA_030979885.1 Lolium multiflorum
GCGCACGCGGGGCATGGCACGTGTCAGCGGTGGCTACACGTCATACTTGGCGTCGGCGGGCGAAATTGCGTGTCACGTGATGACTACACGTCGCACGCGGCGTCGGTGGGCGAGGCACGTGTTAAGCGGTGGCTACGTCGCACGCCGGCGTCGGCGGGCGAGCACGTGGAGACGGTGGCGACACGTGGCACGAGGGACGCGACACGAGTGGGACGACGGCGGTGCACGAGGGTGAAAAGCCTACACGACTATACGTTTTTATATGATGCGAATGCAAATAGTTATATGGATGTCATATTCATGTTCATTGGATTTTTCTGATCAATTTTCATATATAAAACTTTTCTTTTTGAGTTACCATTTAAAAGTTATTGAAATAATAGTTTTTATTAAAAAAAACAGAAAAACAAAAAACAGAAAAAAACAGAAAAACAAAAACGGTGCTGCAGGCCTGATCCGCGTCCAACGGCTCCAGGCCGTTGGATTCAAACGGCCGGAGCCGTTGGATGCGCTTCACGCGGATCGGCCGCCTCCCCCTCCCACCCCCTTTTGTCGCGGGTCGAGCCACGGCCCGCGATAAAGCCCACCTATGTTGGGTGGTGGCACGACCCGCGGGAACTATCCGCAGGTCGATGCCACCGCGCGACAAAAGGGGTAGGTACTAAATACTAACCCCGCGGGCGAGCCGCCCGCGACACCGGAGGCCATTCCTTAGCAATTTTGCGCCGCCGGAGCTGCCGAAATTTCCAACGCCGCGCCCGTCTCCGCCTCGAGCTCCTCCGGCGCCGCCCCCGCCGCCTCTGCGCCTCCGGCCGCCGCCACCGACCCACCTTCCCCATCGTCCTCGGCGCCGCGCGGCTCTGCCGGCTCCACCGCGCCGCCCGGCCTCGAGATCGAACTGCCGCGCGCTCCGCCGCGCCGCCGCACCGCCGGCCTCTGCCGCGCGGCTGCAACGCCGGCCTCTGCCGCGCCATCTCCCTCGCCATCTCCCTCGGCAGCCACAGAAGGTAGCCGGCCGCCGGCCAACGGCCCGGCCCTTTTTTTTTAGTTTTTTATGTAACTACTTATTAGTTTTTTTACTTTTTATGTAACTAGTTATTACTATTTCTACTTAGTTAATTAGTTAGGTATTTTATTATATATATAGTTAAGTTTAATTAGTTAGGTATTTGTAGTTGGTTAATTAATTAGTTAGGTATTTTAGTATATATAGTTAATTAGTTTGGTATTTTGTTTTAGAATTGAATTTTTATATAATTTAGTTAATTAGTTTATGTTTTTGTTTAGTAATTAGTTTTGAAGATATTCGGTTTAAGTAACTTTCGGAACCGATGCCAAACCCTAGTGAAGAACTCCTCACCTCCTCGCAAAACCCTGAGTGAGGCGCCAAACACGCGCCCTCTCCCTCTCGCAAACACGCGCCGACACCCCTCTCCCTCTCGCAAACACGCGCCGCCGACACCCTCTCCCTCTCGCAAACACGCGCACTCTCCCTCTCGCAAACACGCGCCGACACCCCTCTCCCTCTCGCAAACACGCGCCGACACCCCTCTCCCTCTCGCAAACACGCGCCGCCGAGACCCTCTCCCTCTCGCAAACACGCGTCGCCGACACCCTCTCCCTCTCGCAAACACGTGTCGCCGATTAGGGTTAGGGTTTGGTTTGTGTTTGATTAGGGTTAGGGTTTGGTTTGTGTTTGATTAGGGTTAGGGTTTGGTTTGTGTTTGAACATTTACTTATCGATTTAATTCTTTTGCAGAAACAATGGATCAATTCGAACGGGACTTGGAACAGGAAGACATATTCGCGGACATAATCCGCGATGGTACAGAAGCCGACCGAGCCGACTCCGGTGATGGAGAAGCCCGCGGCTCCGGTGATGGAGAAGCCGACGGCTCCGGTCATGGAGAAGCCGACGGCTCCGGTGATGGAGAAGCCGACGGAGCCGGTGACGGAGAAGCCGACGGCTCCGGTGACGGAGAAGCCGACGGCTCCGGTCATGACGAGGTATTAATGGAATTCTATATGTACATATGTATTGAGGCATTAGTATAGAGGCATTAATGCAATTCTATATGTATTCTCTTAGGCCTCCAAAGATAAGATAGAGAAACGAGGCCCGGCAAAGAAGTTGAGCAAAAAAGACCACTTCACAATTGAAGCTATATCACCGAAAGGCCAACCGGTGGCACCCGAGAATGTCGGAGTGAAGTTCAAAAATCAGTGCGGAGTTGTGGTTAGAGATCGTGTCCCGATCACTGTCAGAGAATGGAACAAGACGAAGAATGTGTCCGAAAATCAGGTTGCCGATAGGTACAAAGACACACTTTTTGACGACCTCATGGCACATTTCACTTTGCCAGATTTGGGATCGGAGTCTGAGAATGCTAAGCAGCGGGCGCTAGTGAAGAAATGGGCTCTTAAGAAGATGGGGGAACTTTTCCGGGCGTATAAGAACCGGTTATGGCAAAATTATAAGAAAGACAAGAAGCCTCCATTATTCGAGAACTACCTAGCGAAGCAGGAGCATAACTGGGAAGAATTTGTGAGGTACAAAGAATCAGAGGAGGCTGTGAACCTGTCAACGAAAAACAAGAAGAATGCAAGCGAAAAGAAATATCACCATCATACGGGGCGAGGGGGCTACGGAGGGGCCATGCCTAAGTGGGATGCACAAGAGGCTGAGATGGAGCTGAAGGGGATCACTCCCACGCGAGAAGGATGGGACACTAGGGCTCAAAATTGGTTCCTCGCGCATGGCTGTGAGTATGACATGAAGACAGGGAACATTGTTGAAACTGACACCAGGGTTAGGGTACCCAGGCAAAAATGGATTGAAGTGACGGCAGATATAAAGGCGGGAAAACTTAAGTTTGCTCCCGATAGAGAGAAAGATTTGCTGACGCTTGTCCTCGGTAATCCGAGAAGGGAGGACGAACAAGAGGCTTCGGCCCTAGTGTTCCATGGTCGCTTGGGTTTCCGGCCGACGCGGAGACTTATAGAAGCCGAGCGAGAGCTAAACAACGCCAGCTGGAGGTGCAGAATGACCGGATGGCCGAGTTCCAACGCCGACTTGACCAGCAGCAGCGGGAGATAAATGAACTAAAAGGACAGCGCCCGCCAGATAATACCGCTGACATATCTCAGCGACGAGACAGCAGCGTGGCCGACTCGGAGGCCCCTTCTACACGGATGATGATAGATGCCGGTCCTGGCGACCCCTTGGATGGAATCAAGGAGCAAACACCTTGTGATCTCCATGAGGTGTTCAGGAAGGTTTCTGTTAAGGTGGCGGTCGGCTATGTCTTACCGGCATTTGGACCTGAAGGTGAGCCGGCAACATGGCATGGCAATCCGATTCCAGCTGGCTATGCTCGTGTCGGGGTGGATTCAGTTGTCCCGTCGTGGGAGACATTGGAGCTTGATATCCCTGGAGGTGATGGGGGGCTTACACTCAGAGAGGTGCTGGGAGAAATCATTCTCTGGGAAAAGAAGAACATCAAGCTGCCAGGCTGGGTAGCCCCTACCAGTCGTCCCAGGTCACCATCACCTCCTCCAGATGATCGCAGGCCACCATCACCTCCTCCTACTGATCACATGTCGCCACCATCACCCCATGGGTACGACGTCGACCACGACATCCGTAGTCCATCTCCATCTCCAGCGCCGCCGCCTCCGCCCAAAAAGACTCGGAATGCACCCAGCCGGAAGCGTTTCAAGAGTCCTGTCCGCAAGAGGTCGCCCCTCCCAAAAGTACCAAAGGTTCCTCCCCCCCGTCCTTGGGATCTTACTGTCGAGGAAAATGCGGCCGCTGTTGCGAAACACAACTATGATCATTTCCATAAGCCAAAACCTCCAGCGCCAGAGCCATACACCGAGAAGCAAATAGCATATGCTACTAGTTTTCTGAACACACCATCGCAGTATGACTTACACGAGAAGAAGGATGACTATACACGCGCTCTTGCGAAGGTAATTGACCAAAGAAGGCTGAAAAGGCTAAGGAGAAGGACATTGCTGGCACGAGCAAATCATCAGCTAGAAGTGCAGCTGAGAATAAGTCAACTTCAACAAGTGCACCCCTCAAGGCCAAGCAAACGACAAAAGGCAAAAAGAGAAAGGAAGTTCCCCTCCTCGGTGCTCAGCCCAAACAATCGATCCCAGCACTCAAAGTGTTTAATGTTCCCAAGCTGTACCAGGAACATGGGTGGTTTCGATATGGAAGAAGCTGCAAAGCTAGCGGCTGCCTGTGACGTTACCGTGGAGGAATTGCTGTCTGCAGCAGATGCTGCACTACCCACTGCTGATATAGCTCCTAAATTTGTCTACGGGGCCGACTTGGTCAGCAGAGAGCAGCTGCATAAACTGCCAACACATATGCGGAATTTGCATCAGTGGTACCTTGATGCATGCAAGGAGAACATAAGGTTCATCGTGGCGAGTATACCATTTGAATATTACTACCGAAAGGAGGAGATCCATATTGAGATGAATGAACTCTGGCAGTTATTCAATTTAGAAGCCCTCGACAAATCTCTCATGAGTTGCTATTGCTTGTAAGTTGTTAACTACATATAAGTTCATTTTCATTCAGTTCATGTTCGTTTTCATTGCATATATATACTCATTATATCTTATGTGTTCTCTTATGCAGACTGAAGATCAGTGAATGCAAAAGTAATAATATTATCAATATTGGGTTTGTTGACCCAGATAAAGTACATGTTCAAACGGTAAAGCATAAAGCCCAGAAACGGGGGGAAACCTACTAAGGTTTTTGGGGGAGCAATATTTCTGTGATTCAATATTGTTTCCTTACAACTACGAGTGAGAGTCTTAATGATCTTTATGCACATTCAATTTTTCTTACTCGATGTTAAGTGTAATTCCTGACGTATATGCATAACATGTGCAGCTTCCACTGGATTCTACTAGACATTCAACCTGATAAGGGAATAGTTGAAGTAAGAGACCCACTGAGTAGAGGCATGGACGGGTTCCGCGACTTGCAGAAGTTGCTCCAAGTGTAATTTTCTTCATCGCCGCGCTATATCTTTCGTGAGATATCAATTAATTATCCACTCATTCAATCATTCTTTTGCCTTGCAGGGCTTGGAGAGCTTTCAAGAACCATCATAAGGGTACCTGGGCAGAGAAGCTAACATTTACTCCTGTACCGTGCCCTCAGCAGCCACAAGGGACGAATCTATGTGGATACTACGTTTGCGAGTCCATTCGCATGTTAACCACTGAGAGGCAGAACAAAAATAAATTCAACGTAAGCAATAACACTCACAAACTTTATTTATTATCGTCAATATTTCGTTATCAAGACTGATATAGTCATACTCATCTCATTTTCGTATATAGGTCGACTACATGCGGGACAGACTCCAACCAAAGGAACACCTACTAGGAATCGCGGAGGAACTGGCGGGACTTTTGGTTAGAGAAGTAATAAACAACAAAGGCTTGTTTAGTCCAAATAGATGCTCTACCTCCAAATAGACGGTCGTTAGTACCGCTTGTCGATCGTGAGCTAAATGTATATATGTAGGGAATCTACATGTAAGGGGAATCGACTTTTGCTTCCAATATTTGTTTGATCGATCTATATATATATATATATATATATATATATATATATATATATATATATATTGAATGAACGTGTACAACTTCTAGTAGCGTACAAATATATGCAACTTTTATTTTCGAACGAAAAAAATGAAATAACAGGCGGTCGGTGGCGGGGGGAGGGGTGCTGCACCCCTCAAACCCTAAAGCAGCAGCGTTGTGCGCGCGCCACGTAGAGGGCCTTTTGTCGCGGGTGGTAATACCGCCCGCGACAAAAGGGGTCGCGCGCAGCTGCCACGTGGTGGACCTTATGTCGCGGGTCGTAAGTGACCCGCGACAAAAGGTGGACCCTTTTGTCGCGCCTCCTTTGTCGCGGCTGGCCGCCCGCGACAAAAGGGCCTTCTGAAGGAGATATGCCCTAGAGGCAATAATAAAGTGGTTATTATTTATATCTTTATGTTTATGATAAATGTTTATATATCATGCTAGAATTGTATTAACCGAAACATTAGTACATGTGTGATATGTAGACAAACAAGAAGTCCCTAGTATGCCTCTTAAACTAGCTTGTTGATTAATGGATGATTAGTTTCATAATCATGAACATTGGATGTTATTAATAACAAGGTTATGTCATTGTGTGAATGATATAATGGACACACCCAATTAAGCGTAGCATAAGATCTCGTCATTAAGTTATTTGCTATAAGCTTTCGATACATAGTTACCTAGTCCTTATGACCATGTACACTTATACCGAAAGGTACTTTGATTACACCAAACACCACTGCGTAAATGGGTGGCTATAAAGGTGGGATTAAGTATCCGGAAAGTATGAGTTGAGGCATATGGATCAATGGGATTTGTCCATCCCGATGACGGATAGATATACTCTGGGCCCTAGGTGGAATGTCGTCTAATGTCTTGCAAGCATATGAATGAGTTCATAAGAGACCACATACCACGTATGAGTAAAGAGTACTTGTCAGGAGACGAGGTTGAACAAGGTATAGAGTGATACCGAAGATCAAACCTCGGACAAGTAAAATATCGCGAGACAAAGGGAATTGGTAATATATGTGAATGGTTCATTCGATCACTAAAGTCATCGTTGAATATGTGGGAGCCATTATGGATCTCCAGATCCCGCTATTGGTTATTGGTCGGAGTGAGTACTCAACCATGTCCGCATAGTTCACGAACCGTAGGGTGACACACTTAAAGTTGGATGTTGAAATGGTAGTTCTTGAATATGGAATGGAGTTGGAATATTTGTTCGGAGTCCCGGATGTGAGGACATCACGAGGAGTTCCGGAATGGTCCGGAGAATAAGATTCATATATAGGATGTCATTTTATGTGAATAAAATGTCGCGGAAGGTTCTATGGAAGGTTCTAGAAGGTTCTAGAAAAGTCCGGAAGAACCACAAGGAAGGTGGAGTCCACATGGGACTCCACCTCCATGGCCGGCCAACCCTAGTGGGGGAGGAGTCCCAAGTGACTCCACCAGAGGGCCGGCACCCTGGGAGGTGGAAATCACCTTTGGGTGGGAGTCCTAGTTGGGCTAGGTTTCCTCCCTTATGGAAGGTTTTGGTTGGTTAACGGAAGATTGGACACCAACATTTGGGATCCACTATATAATGAGGGCCAAGGGAGGGGGCCGGCCCCTAACCCCAAGACCACAAGCTGGCCGCCCCATTGAAGTGGCCGGCCACCCCTCCCAAACCCTAGCCGCCCCCTCTCCTCCATATCTCCCGCGTAGCTTAGCGAAGCTCCGCCGGACTTCTTCACCGCCACCGACACCACGCCGTCGTGTCCGGATTCAAGAGGAGCTACTACTTCCGCTGCCCGCTGGAACAGGGAGGTGGACGTCGTCTTCATCAACAACCGAACGTGTGACCGAGTACGGAGGTGCTGCCCGTTCGTGGCGCCGGAACCGATCGTGATCAAGATCTTCTACGCGCTTTTGCAAGCGGCAAGTGAACGTCTACCGCAGCAACAAGAGCCTCATCTTGTAGGCTTTGGAATCTCTTCAAGGGTGAGACTCGATACCCCCTCGTTGCTACCGTCTTCTAGATTGCATCTTGGCTTGGATTGCGTTTCGCGGTAGGAAAATTTTGTTTTCTATGCAACGTTATCCTACACTTACCACCGGAACAAAATGGCCTACCTAGTGATTACTCCAGGAGCGTGGGAATGAGTGAGTCTATGCAGCGCTGTGAGTGGTCCGCTGGACACGTGTCAAGCAGAGGACCCGGGGGATTAGATTTCTAATCCCCCGGGTGGACAGCCGTTGGATTAGCTCGATTGGACCGTCCAGATCATGACACGTGTCACAGTATACCTCAGTCCCACTTTTGCTACCATAATGTACCAAAGTAGCAAAAAACGGTTCGTTTGTAGCAAAATCAACCCAATTGTAGCAAAACACGGTTCACCCACAATCTCGTCGGAGACTCGCCGGAGACTCGCCGGAGACGATGTAGCAAACATGTTGTACTATTGTAGCACAACAATTCTGGTATTGTAGCAAAACCGATCTCATCGGAGACCTCGCCGGAGATGTCACTCGGAAACTCGCCGGAGGCGTCGTCGAAAGCCTCACCGGAGACATGGTAGCAAAAAAAATTGCTAAAGTAGCAAAAAAAACACAAAAATTGTAGCGCTTTTTTTTTTTTATTGTAGCAAAACCGACCTCAGGACACCGGGAGAACTTATAGTAAATATGAACAATTGTAGCAATGATATATAGAACAGTAGTAGCAAATCCGACTTCGTCGGGAGAAGTTCACGAAACATCGTAGCAACACTATTATACAATTATAGCGACGTGGCTTCACCGTGTGTAGCGCCGCCGGTGAACTTGTAGCCGCACGCCCGGCCGTGTGTAGCGCCAACGAACTTGTGGCGGCGCGGCCGGCCGTGGTAGCAGTCGGCGACTAGGCGGCACGGCGAGCCGTGTGTAGCAGCAAACGATCTTTTGTAGCATCCTAGCACCACCATCCTCCATCTTAGCACCATATGCGCCACCCCGGCGCAAGGTCGTTTGCAGCCGCGTCCCCTTGGCGAGGAATCGGGGAGCTGGCAAAGACGACGCCGTGTGTAGGGACGGGACCGGCCGAAACGCGCCGCGAGGAATACGGTGGTGCCGGCGCGTTGATTGCACCAGGCCGCGGCCGGCGGCGGCTCCGGCAAAGAGCCTTCTCCGAGCTAGTGCCACCACCTCCGTGCATCACCGCTTTGCCCGCGCGCGTCATCTTCGGCCTCCGCAGTGAGGCGCGAGCTGCCCGCGAGAGGGCGCACAGCGGCGGAATCGCGCGACGATGTGCTTAGCGGGGTGATGCGCCGGCGGGCTACCGATATGCAAGTCGGGCGGCGCGAGAAGGCGGAGCTGCGGCGCGGGCGGCGCTAGGAGGCGGAGGTGCGGCTCGGGCCGGCGCGAGGAGGCGGAGCTGCGGCTCGGGCCAGCGCTCCGGCAAAAGGGGCGCGCATGGGAGGAGGCGGCGTAATCCTCCCGTGATACTTCTCTCGCGAGGAAGGAGATGCTGAAAAGATAAGGCTGAGATGGTCCACCCAAACCACGTGTCGTGCGCGCGAGGGGGAGGATCAGAGAGTTGTTCCCCGGGGGAACGGGAGCGTTTTCCTTTGTAAAAACGATTGATAGATATTCTTTTATTTGAAAACGGAGGGTGTACGATCGAAGCGTGTACGTCGACCACCGGAATGGAAGCTCACAGTCACAGCCTCCCAGTTAACGCCGACCGTTCCGCATTTCCGTGCCCGCCGCCGTCCACTCCACCACCGGTGGCGCCAGACCGAGACGTGCCACAACCGGCCGGCACGTGGGCCCCAGCCCCGATCGGGCAAGCCACGAACGGACGGCGTATTCAATTCCACTTCAACAGTCACCACCCCGTGCGTGATTAACGATCGATCCACCTGCACCTATTCTAAAAGTAGTACTAACCAGATGTTACGTAGGCAACTTGGCATTAACAGACTCCAGGTACAACCGTACATATAGCTTCTTACGGAAACAGTCTCGATCTATCTCTGCATTAACTGCCCAGCCGTAGGTAGGTTCTCGTGGCCATGTCGACGGTAACAATGTTTTTTCAATGGAGATGCAAGCGTCCACTAATCCGAACTCGTCGAAAATCCCTGCGCGAATGCCAACCTTCGCAAAGGACTCCTCACGCGAGCGAACGGCGCTCCCCTGACACGTGTCAGCTTGGGAGAGCCCCGCGACGCAACCGATCCAAGCCAGCCGTGCTCGTTGTACTCCACCCGTTGAGCGCCACCGCGAGCGGAAGCAACGCAAAAGCCCATACCTACGAGCCTACGAGTACGTGCGAAGGAACGGATGAAGCTCTCCACGTGCGTACGTCATGTACTCCACGTATGGAGCATGCAACGTATTAACTATTGTAGATGCGAGTACTTTCTTATAAAACAAAGCACGCACTATCTTAGTTATTGCATACACGGACCAAACCATACAAGTATACTTAGAAAGAGACTCAATTACACTTACATATAAGACGTATAGTTACGTAGAAGACACGGTACACATGTACATACGAGCGAGTATAAGTCTAACTACAAACATGGACGAGTAATGGTCGTGCGAAAGAGTAGACAAATACGCACAACACACGAAAGTAAATGAACACACGCGAAGACTACAAATCATTGACACGAGCAGTACAGACGCACAACACACGAGTAAAGTTGAATACACAAAGTAGTACAAGTACAAATGTACACAGGTGCAAACACGCATACGGAGCAGGTACAGTCGTGAACACAAGCAAGTACATGTAGAGAATACAACACATTACGAGCAGGTTGCAAGGTAATATAGACAAAGTCCACACGGGTGAGTATGAGTAACGAGTAAAGGGAAAAATTGCACCAAATACACTAAAAACAGATACTTATGTTGATACACACCACAGGTACAATCATAATATTATTAGAAGTACGAAAAAAAGTATCTCCAAACCTATCAACATGGGATCTAGTTTTGAAGATCTCGACGCGAGGATCTCAAAAGTGAAAACGGTTCGCAATTTGAACTTACGGTTCTCAAGATATTTCATTTTGAAAAAACGAATCTAGAAGAAAAAGGGAAAAACTGACACAACCCAGTCTTCTCTCTCCTCCCCATCCCCACCTTGCTTCCCCTTGCGACACGTGGCGAACGGCACACTTGGGATTGGCACCATCACGCCACTGTCGCGCGCTTGAGCGGGTTGTCTTCCCTTCGCGAAGGTTGGCTTTTTTTTAACGATTTCGGAACTCGTCACGACACCCTTCTATGCCTAGGCAACATCCAGGCCAGCCTGGGCCGGAAAAGGCCCAAATCTGAAAACTAGGCCTGAGCCAGGCAGCGTCTAGCAAGCCATCGGGCCTACAAATTAAGACAAATCCTGGCTGAGCCCAACTCCTGCAAAAAGACTCAAACATTTTGGGAGGCCCGAGCCTGGCCGGGGGTGCTATAAACCGACCTGATCGGTGGATGCAAAGACACCCACAATTCCTATACACCGACCAGGTCGGTGGTTACCGCATATGGCTGCCTGGTCGGCCCATTTCACGTTTATTTCATTTTCTCGTTTTTTTGTTCCGTGATGCGTCTAGCATTACCGAGGATGTGTGGATGTTTGTTTCCTATGGATTTAGTTCGATTTGGTATGTGTTTTTTAATCTACGCTTCTTTAGTTCTCTTCATCGGCATGGATGTTGCTCTCGTTCGTTGGTTATTTGGGATCTTACCATGACGATCTCCCGATCACCTACTACAACAAGTTTTACTACGATAAACTTTGCTCGACTTCATTCAGGGAATAGCGAGGACAACGGCACGCATTTGACTCATTGGAGTGCTTGTAGTCGTTGTTAAGTGGTTTAAAGACTTTTTTGTAAAAAAATTTAAAAAAATCCTTCCTGTAAAAGAATAATATGAATAGGTCGGTGAAATTTTCGAAAATAAAGAGACTAACCTAATCATCACGATGTAAAAAACATGCACCGGAGAGCTCGTGGGATGGGCTACTACTGGCTTCGGTCCTAGCCCATAAGGCTAAAACTAAAACTGGAAGCCCCAGCACAAGTGGAACCAGCACTTTGGTAGAGGCCCAACACGAAGCCAGTGGCTATGATTTCGAATTCTTGACCTATCTTTCTATTTTTTATATAGCGAAAACACATCTAATTATGCTAGAGAGAGGGGTACAAAAGTTTTTTCCTCCTTGTTGAGTAAGGCAGGTTGCTATCAACCTGACTCAAGGGATACACAAAAAGTTCTGAGTTAACATTGGGAAAATGATATTGAGCAACGTTTGGTTTTAAACATGGAACGAAAGAGTTGTTAGGGCGACGCAAACGGACGTTGCGCAACCGCTTGCGTCCCCGTGAACCGGAAATGCGCCTGCATCCTGCTCCAGCGGGATGACGCATCATGTCCGGGTCATTGGAAACAAACGCTGCGCAAATATGGCACGTTTGCGTCTCCATGTGGACGCGCACGATCGCGTCGAGCGTCCGTCGTTTCCCACGGCCCGTGATGACCCACAAGTATAGGGGTGTATCGTAGTACTTTCGATAAATAAGAGTGTCGAACCCAACGAGGAGCAGAAGGTGTTGACGGATCAGAGGTGGGCCGATTGAAGATGGGCTTGAAGAATATACATAGAAGAAATACATGAATCGGCCTTATATGCAAAGTTTGGGCTAGTTTGCCCGTGTATCTGTAATATAGTAGGATACGTGTCGGTTAGATAGAGTTTGGCTCGTGCCCGGTTGGGATTATTCCCACGTTAGAAAGTCTACGGACTATAAATATGTATCTAGGGTTTATGAAATAAACAACAATCACGTTCACCACAAACCAATCTAGGCGCATCGCCAACTCCCTTGTCTCGAGGGTTTCTTCCGGGTAAGCATCATGCTGCCTAGATCGCATCTTGCGATCTAGGCAACACACGTTTATTCGTTGTTCATGCGTTGCTCGTGCTGAAGCCTTTTTGATGGCGAGCAACGTAGTTATCTTAGATGTTTTAGGGTTAGCATTGTTCATCGTATCATATGCTTCGTCGTGCAACCCTTAGACGTCTAGCCGCCCTTACACCTATCTTAGGTGTAAGGGCGGCACCCGCTTGATCATTATTTAGTAGATCCGATCCGTTATGATTGCACCTTGTTCTTCAAGGATTAGTTTGATATCTGCATAGTTAGGCCTTGCAAACGGGTTGAAGGATCCAGTGGCGCGTAGGGTGTAGTTTGCTAGCCCTAGACAGGATGTTCCGGGGATCAACCTCGTGTTGGTTTTTAGGCCTTGTCTAGGGTCGGTTTACGATCACCGTGCGTGGCCGCCAGGCTCAATCACGAGTAGGATGTTCCGATTATGCGGTGAAAACCCTAAATCGTAGTAGGTCGTTTTAGCTTTATTTTGATCAAGCAGGACCACCATCTGATCGTACACCTCGTACGCATCATGGGTGGAGCCGATTCACAGGATAACCTGAGAGCCGATCGAGGCTCGTATTTAATGTTTACATGGGCGTCAGGAAACTAAGCTGGTGGCAATAACCAACACCTTCCCGACTGTATAGGTAGTGGCACGCCCTTGCACCAGACGGACGTGCGCTGCAGTCTTTGGCCGTCGCCGTGAGGACCAGGGCCAGCCGCAGTCTGGGAGCCTCCCGGCTCTACAGTGTTGCCCGTCGCTGCTCGCAGTGGTTTCTCGACCGCAACAGAGCGTATGTGTTGATGGGCTTGATGAATGGATTCACCGTAAATGCTCATGCATAAGTATTCTGGGGTTTTGATATGCGATGAATAAAGTACGAGTAAGTAAATGCGAGAGAAATAATTGCAGCAAGTGGCCCAATCCTTTTAGCACAAAGGACAAGCCGGTTTGTTTACTTATAATGACCAAACGTTCTTGAGGACACACGGGAATTTAGTCTAGTGCTTTCGCTTCATGTGGCTAAATAATCTTCATTGTTTTGATAAGTGTTATGTGGGTGAACCTATGCTAATGCACCGCCCTTCCTAGGACTAATACATACTTGTGATTATACTCCTTGCAAGCATCCGCAACTACAAGAAAGTAATTACTAACCACAGCCTTAAACTCTAAGATCCTGCAATCCCTCCTGCATCGATATACCAACGGGGGCTCAGGTTTCTGTCACTCCGGCAACCCCGCAATTGGCAAACGAGTACAAGATGTATTCCCCTAGGCCCATAAATGGTGAAGTATCGTGTAGTCGACGTTCACACGACACCACTAGAAGAATGACACCACAACTTAAATATCATAACATTGAATATTACTCAACCATAATTCACTACTAACATTTAGACTTCACCCATGTCCTCAAGAACTAAACGAACTACTCACGAGACATCATATGGAACATGATCAGAGGTGATATGATGATGAATAACAATCTGAACATAAACCTTGGTTCAACGGTTTCACTCAATAGCATCAATAACAAGTAGAAATCAACACCGGAGAGTTTCCCCTATCAAACAAACAAGATCAAACCCAAATTGTTACAGCGGTGACGAGGTGCAGCGGTGGAGATGGCGGTGATGATGATGATGATGATGATGACGGTGGTGATGGAGATGATGTCCAGCTCGATGACGATGACGATGGCGTCGATTTCCCCCTCCGGGAGGAGGAATTTCCCCGGCGGATTCCTGCCGCCGGAGAGCTCTTTTCTCTCTCGTGTTCTCCGCTCGCAGAGGCGGCTGTGACCTTCGCGACGTACCCTCCGGAACTTAGGTTTCGGACGAATACGTGCGGAAGAAAAGGAGGTGAGAGAGGGCTGTGGGCCCTCCTCACGCGGCGGCGCGGCTGCCTTGGCCGCGCCGGCCTATGAGGTGGGCCCACCTCGGGTCCCCTCGGCCCCCTTCTCTCTTCGTCTTTTGGAAAATAGGAATTTTCAATTGTCCAATTGTTGATCTTCCGAAATATTGCATCCTGACGGTGCTTTTTCCAGCAATCCTGGCTCCTGGTATGCGATCTCCAAATAATCATGAAACATGCAAAATAGATGAAATAACATAAGTATCATCTCTAAATATGAAATATATCAATGAATAACAGCAAATTATGATATAAAATAGTGATGCAAATTGGACGTATCAACTCCCCCCAAGCTTAGACTTTGTCCCCAAGCGAAACTGAGCTCGATAAACAAGACCACATGTTTATGGAGTGAAGAGTCGATAAATAAAATACGGACAAGAAGCATCATATTAATTCACACAAGGCATTCTAGTGAACAACTTCCTCATATAATTCAACTTGAAATAAGTATAAGGTAATCACAAATAAAGGTGCATAAGGAATCATAATTGGTGATGGCAAACTTTGTTCTTGGTCAGAGAACAGTTAACAGATTATACTTATCTATTGAGCAGCGCTCTCATGTTAAAGTTTATATGGCACAACTTGCATACTCAATCATAATAATCTCCTCATAATCATTGATAATCTTCAAAGCTATATTCATCAGATAAAACTTGTACTAAACAAGGAAGAATAAAAGGCATGATTAAATATATCACAATATAGATGGTTGGATCACAACAACTCAAATGCTTGCTTAAGATGGAGGGAAATAGGTTTACTGACTCAACATAAAGTAAAAGATAGGCCCTTCGCAGAGGGAAGCAGGGATTAAATCATGTGCTAGAGCTTTTCAAGTTTTGAAATCATATAGAGAGCATAAAAGTAAAGTTTTGAGGGGTGTTTGTTGTTGTCAACGACTGGTAATGGGTACTCTAACCCCCTCGATGCTTGCAATGGTAGCACGCGGGTACGCGCGCGACTATTCCTCCACTTCTTCTTCATCTTCTTCCTTGACGCTCTCGTCCACCTCTTTCCACTCGGGATCTTGAATATTTTCCTCCATAGGCTCTTGTCTTTGTTGTTGGAAACCATGGTGCTTCTAGATCAAAAATAGACCCTGTCAGAAACAGCTCGAAACAAAACACGTCGAGAAAACGATATACGGACCTCCAGTCCAGGATTATATAGCAGAATTTTATGACAAACGGAAAGTACCAGTCGAACCAGAGTCGGAGGGGGACAACGAGGCGGTGTCCTCATAGGCGGCGCCAGTTGCCGGCGCCGGCTATGGGGACACCTAGTGCGTCTCTCCACTGTTCGATCTCGTAATTTTTCATATTTTCCAAAAACAACAGAAAACATTGTTCAGAAAGTAAATCGCGGACTTTTTATTACCAGTACTGTTACCTAGTCAAAGTCGAACTCTGCAGGACTGTCAACTTGACCTTTGATGTAAGCTTCCGGAGTTACCACTTGGATAATATCAACATCTACATTATAAGAATCTGAGATATAATGCTTAAGTCTCTGCCATTCACTACTTGTGTGGCATTACCTTGAAGAGAGCTAATTTTAATTGCTCCTGATCGATAAACCTCATCAATGACATATGGTCCTTCCCATTTTGAGAGTAATTTCCCTGCAAAGAATCTAAGACGAGACCGATACAATAGGACTTTGTCCCCAACATTAAATTCTCTTTTGATAATTCTTCTATCATGCCATTTCTTAACTTTCTCCTTAAAGAGTTTAGCATTTTCATATGCTTCACTTCTCCATTCATCTAAAGAACTCAATTGTAGCAATCTCTTCTTACCGGCAAGTTTGAAATCTTTATTAAGTTCCCTTACAGCCCAATAAGCTTTGTGCTCTAGTTCTAAAGGTAAATGACAAGCTTTTCCATAAACCATTTTATACGGTGACATACCCATAGGATTTTTATAAGCAGTTCTATAAGCCCATAGTGCTTCCTTCAATTTGCTAGCCCAATTCTTTCTAGATTTATTAACGGTCTTTCCCAAAATAGATTTAATCTCTCTATTTGATAATTCTACTTGACCACTAGTTTGAGGGTGATAAGCGGAAGCAATTCTATGATTAATACCATACTTAGCAAGAGTTTTTCTAAAACCTCCATGAATAAAATGAGAACCTCCATCAGTCATAATATATCTAGGTACTCCAAATCTAGGAAAAATAATATCTAAAAGCATTTTTAAAGAAGTCTCACCATCAGCACTTTTTGTGGGTATAGCTTCTACCCATTTAGTAACATAATCAACAGCGACAAGTATATGAGTGTTACCTTCTGAAGAAGGGAAAGGACCCATGAAGTCGAATCCCCAACAATCGAATGGTTCAATAACAAGAGTATAATTCATAGGCATTTCATTGCGTCTGGAGATATTACCAACCCTTTGACATTCATCACAAGATAAAATAAACTTCCTTGCATCTTTGAAGAGAGTTGGCCAATAAAAACCTGATTGTAGAACCTTTTGTGCGGTTCTATCTCCGGCGTGATGTCCTCCATAAGCACTACCATGACATTTACTCAATATCTCTTGTTGTTCATATTCAGGAACACATCTTCGCATAATACCATCTACTCCTTCTTTATATAGGTGTGGGTCATCCCAAAAATAATGCCTCAAGTCATAAAAGAATTTCCTCCTTTGCTGAGCTGAAAAGGTTGGAGGCAAGTACTTGGATACAATAAAGTTAGCATAATCAGCATACCAAGGGCTATCTCGCGAGTTCACCTTTATTACAGCCAATTGTTCATTTGGAAAACTATCATTAATAGGAACAGGATCATAAGTAATATTTTCCAATCTAGATAAATTATCAGCAACAGGATTATCAGCACCTTTCCTATCTATAATATGTAAATCAAATTCTTGCAAAGAAGTACCCATCTAATAAGCCTTGGCTTAGCATCTTTCTTTGTCATAAGGTATCTAATTGCAGCATGATCAGTATGAATCGTGACTTTTGAATCAACAATATAGGATCTAAACTTGTCACAAGCAAAGACTACAGCTAATAATTCTTTTTCAGTTGTAGCATAATTTCTTTGAGCAGCATCAAGAGTCTTGCTAGCATAATGAATAACATTTAATTTTTTATCTACTCGCTGTCCAAGAACAACGCCTACAGCAAAATCACTAGCATCACACATAATTTCAAAAGGCAAATTCCAATCAGGAGGTTCAACTACAGGCAGTTGTTAAGGCTTTCTTTAGAGTTTCAAAAGCTTCCTTACAATCATCATCAAAAACAAAAGGTACATCTTTTTGAAGAAGATTAGTAAGAGGCTTTGAAATCTTGGAGAAATCTTTAATAAATCTCCTATAAAACCCAGCATGACCAAGAACACTACGAATACCTTTAACATCCCTCGGATAGGGCATCTTCTCAATTGCTTCAACTTTAGCTCTATCAACTTCAATACCTCTCTCGGAAATTTTATGTCCCAATACAATTCCTTCATTAACCATAAAGTGACATTTCTCCCAATTAAGAACAAGGTTAGTTTCTTCACATCTCTGCAAAACTTTATCGAGGTTTCGCAAGCAATTATCAAAAGAATTCCCATAGACAGAAAAATCATCCATGAACACCTCTACAATACTCTCGCAAAAGCCATGAAAAATAGCAGACATGCATCTTTGAAAAGTAGCAGGAGCATTACATAAACCAAAAGGCATACGCCTATAAGCATAAGTTCCATAGGGACAAGTGAAAGTGGTTTTCTCTTGATCTTTAGTTTTAACAGCAATTTGTGAAAACCCAGAATAACCATCAAGAAAGCAAAAATGAGTATTTTTAGACAACCTTTCTAGCATTTGATCAATAAATGGTAAAGGGTAATGATCTTTCTTAGTAACTTTATTAACTTTTCGAAAATCAATGCACATTCTATACCCTACAACTACTCTTTGAGGGATGAGCTCATCATTATCATTAGGCACAACAGTCATTCCTCCTTTCTTAGGAACACAATGCACAGGACTAACCCATCTACTATCAGCAATAGGATATATAATACCAGCTTCAAGAAGTTTTAATACCTCATTCCTTACCACCTCCTTCATCTTCGGAATTAGACGACGCTGATGTTCAACAACAGGCTTTGCATCATCTTCCATATTAATAGCATGTTGGCAAATAGAAGGAGAAATCCCTTCAAATCATCAAGAGTGTAGCCAATAGCTCCTCGGTGTTTCTTCAATATTTCCAATAACCTTTCTTCCTCAATCTCTGAAAGCTTAGAACTAATAATAACAGGATATATTTTCTTATCATCAATATGAGCATACTTAAGATTATCAGGCAATGGTTTTAAATCAAAACAGGATCTTCCTTTGGTGGTGGTGTTGTACCTAAATCTTCAACTGGCAAGTCATGTTTAAGGATAGGTTGACGAAGGAAAATTTCATCAAGCTCATTTCTTTCTTCCCTAAAGACTTCACTCTCACTATTCTCCAAATGTTGCTGCAAAGGATTATTAGGAGCAAGAGCAATAGACGCACACTGTTCAACTCTAAAATCATTATTAGGCAAATCAGCTTTATAAGGAGTTTTGGCAAATTTAGAGAAATTAAACTCATAAGATTCACCAGCAAATTTAGTAACAATCTTTTCCTTCTTGCAATCTATAACAGCTCCACAAGTATTTAGGAATGGTCTACCAAAAATAATAGGACAATACTTACTAGCAGCAGAACCAAGTACCAAAAAGTCAGCAGGATATTTAATCTTACCACATAAAACTTCCACATCTCGAACAATACCAATTGGAGAGATAGTTTCTCTATTAGCTAGCCGAATAACCACATCAATATCTTCAAGTTCACAAGAACCAATTTCGTGCATAATCTCCGTGTAAAGCTCATAAGGAATAGCGCTAATACTTGCACCAATGTCACATAAACCATAATAACAATGATCACCAATTCTAACAGATAGCATAGGAACACTAGTTTTTCTAGACTTATTAGGATGCGAAACAATATTAGAAGCATCTTCACAGAAAATAATATGACCATCTTCTACATTTTCAGTTACAAGATCTTTAACTATTGCAACAACAGGTTCAACCTTAATTTGTTCTTCAGGTTCTATAGGTTTCTTTTCACTTTTATTAACCGCACTAGATATGACAGAGTACTCCTTCATTTTAGCAGGGAAAGGAGTTTTTTCAATATAAGCTTCAGGAATAACATGATCAACAGTTTCAGTTACAACACATTTGTTTACAGATGAATCAATTTTATCTTTATACGGTTCATGATACTTATCAAAATTCTTCTTAGGCAATTCATAATGAGAGGCAAAAGCTTTGTAAAGATTTGCAACAACTTGAGAATCAAGACCATAAGTAGCACTCATATTACGAAATTTATCAGTATCCATAAAAACTTCAATGCATTTATAATCATAATTTATACCTGACTCTCTATCTTTGTCGTTCTCCCATCCTTCAGTATTCTCCTGGATCGATCAAGAAGGTCCCTTTTAAACTCTTCTTTGTTGCGTGTAAATGATCCAGAACAAGAAGTATCCAGCAAGGTCTTGTCTTGAAAAGAAAGTCTTGCATAGAAATTATCAATAATAACATTACCAGGAAGCTCATGAATGGGGCATTTGAGCATTAAAGACTTCAATCTCCCCCAAGCTTGGGCAATACTTTCTCCATCATGAGGCCAGAAATTATATATGCGGTTCCGATCTTTGTGAATTTCACTTGGAGGATAGAATTTGGAATAAAATAAAGGCACAATGTCCTCCCAATCAAGAGAATCACCATTCTTCAGCAATTTATACCAATGCGCCGCTTTACCAGACGATATAGAGAATAGTTTCTTTCTAACTTCATTCATAGAAATACCTGCACATTTGAATAACCCGCATAATTCATGTAAAAACAGTAAATGATCACCAGGATGGACAGTTCCATCCCCTTCATAGCGGTTATCCATAACACGTTCAATAATTTTCATAGGTATTTTATATGGTATTACTTCCTCACCTGGCGCCTCATCCACTACCGTTGCAGTAGTAGTAGATTTCCCAAATAGAAATTGAAGAGAAGATCTCTCTGATGTCTACGGGTGCTTCTATTCTTGTAGACATTGTTGGGCCTCCAAGAGCAGAGGTTTGTAGAACAACAGCAAGTTTCCCTTAAGTGGATCACCCAAGGTTTATCGAACTCAGGGAGGAAGAGGTCAAAGATATCCCTCTCATGCAACCCTGCAACCACAAAGCAAGAAGTCTCTTGTGTCCCCAACACACCTAATAGGTGCACTAGTTCGGCGAAGAGATAGTGAAATACAGGTGGTATAATAAGTAGCAGTAACAGCACCAGAAAAGTGCTTTGCCCAGGACAAGAACAAGCAAAGAGTAACGCGTAGTAACGCAGAAAATAGTAAACAAGCAGCGATAGCAGTATTTAGGAACAAGGCCTAGGGATTACACTTGCACTAGTGGACACTCTCAATCATTGATCGCATAATAAATAACTCTTTCTCATATGTGCTACATACACTCTTTTGTTGGATGACAAACACCACGTTGTGTAGGGCTACAAGAGCACCTCAATGCCGGAGTTAACAAGCTCCACAACATTCGATGTTCATATTTAAATAACCTTAGAGCATAATAGATCATTGCAAAATAAACCAAGAACTAACATAGCGCACACACTGTCCACATTACACTATGAAGGAGGAATAGATCACATCAATACTATCATAATGATAATTAACTCCACAATCTACAAGAGATCATGATCATAGCCTACGACAAGAACCACACGGTGCACACACTAGTCACCTTTACACCATGCAGGAGGAATAGACTACTTTAATAACATCACATGAGTAGCACACAACTAGTAGCGATACAAAGCTCATCATATGGATCTCAATCATGTAAAGCAGCTCATGAGATCATTGTATTGAAGTACATAGGAGAGATTAACCACATAGCTACCGGTACAACCCCGAGCCTCGATGGAGAACTACTCCCTCCTCATGGGAGCAGCAGCGTTGATGGAGATGGCGGTGGTGTCGATGGAGAAGCCTTCCGGGCACTTCCCCGTCCTGCCGGCGGGAACAGAGACTCCTGTCCCCGATCTTGGCTTCGCGATGGCGGCGGCTCTCAAGGTTTCTCGTACCGTGGTTTTTTTCGTATCGAGGTTTTAGGTCGTGGACCTTTATATAGGCGAAGAGGCGCAATCGAAGGTCAACGAGGGTGACACACTAGGGCGGCGCGCTCGCTCCTTGGCCGCGCTGCCCCATGTGTGGGCCCACCGGGCTCCTCCGGTGGCTCTCGGGTGTTCTGGAAGCTTCGTGGAAAAATAGGATGATGTGCCTTGATTTCGTCCGATTCCGAGAATATTTCCTTACTAGGATTTCTAAACCAAAAACAGCAGAAAACAGCAACTGGCCCTTCGGCATCTCGTCAATAGGTTAGTTCCGGAAAACGCATAAATATGACATATAATGTGTATAAAACATGTAGATATCATCAATAATGTAGCATGGAACATAAGAAATTATCGATACGCGGAGACGTATCAGCATCCCCAAGCTTAGTTCTGCTCGTCCCGAGCAGGTAAACGATAACAAAGATAATTTCTGGAGTGACATGCCATCAACCTTGATCATACTATTGTAAGCATATGTAATGAATGCAGCGATCAAAACAATGGTAATGACATGAGTAAACAACTGAATCATAAAGCAAAGACTTTTCATGAATAGTACTTTCAAGACAAGCATCAATAAGTCTTGCATAAGAGTTAACTCATAAAGCAATAAATTCATAGTAAAGGTATTGAAGCAACACAAAGGAAGATTAAGTTTCAGCGGTTGCTCTCAACTTATAACATGTATATCTCATGGATAGTTGTCAATGCAAAGTAATATAACAAGTGCAATATGCAAGTATGTAAGAATCAATGCACAGTTCACACAAGTGTTTGCTTCTTGAGGTGGAGAGAAATAGGTGAACTGACTCAACATAAAAGGTAAAAGAATGGCCCTTCAAAGAGGAAAGCATCGATTGCTATATTTGTGCTAGAGCTTTGGTTTTGAAAACATAAAGAGAGCATACAAATAAAGTTTTGAGAGGTGTTTGTTGTTGTCAACGAATAGTAGCGGGTACTCTAACTACCTTATCAACCAGACTTTCAAGAGCGGCTCCCATGAAGGACGTTATCTCTACCAGCAAGGTAGATCATCCCTCTTCTCTTTTGTTTACACATGTACTTTAGTTTAGTTTTTCTTTATTTATGGATGACACTCCTCCCAACCTTTTGCTTACACAAGCCATGGCTAACCGAATCCTCGGGTGCCTTCCAACATTCACATACCATGGAGGAGTGTCTATTTGCAAAATTAAGTTGCTTACTGATAGATCAGAGCAAAACATGTGAAGAGAATTATTAATGCAAGTTAATTAATTGGGGCTGGGCACCCCATTGCCAGCTCTTTTTGCAAAATTATTGGATAAGCGGATGAGCCACTAGTCCATTGGTGAAAGTCTGTCCGAAGTAAATGACAAGATCGAAAGATAAACACCACATACTTCCTCATGAGCTATAGAACATTGACACAAATAAGAGGTGATAAATTTTGAATTATTTAAAGGTAGTGATGTCTACGGGAGCTTCTATTCTTGTAGACAGTGTTGGGCCTCCAAGAGCAGAGGTTTGTAGAACAGCAGCAAGTTTCCCTTAAGTGGATCACCCAAGGTTTATCGATCTCAGGAGGAAGAGGTCAAAGATATCCCTCTCATGCAACCCTGCAACCACAAAGCAAGAAGTCTCTTGTGTCCCCAACACACCTAATAGGTGCACTAGTTCGGCGAAGAGATAGTGAAATACAGTGGTATGAATGAATATGAGCAGTAGTAACGGCGCAGTTGATGGTGGTAATGGTAGCAGTAGTAACGCAGCAGTAGTAACGCAGTAAAACAGTAACAAGCAGCGATAGCAGTATTTAGGAACAAGGCCTAGGGAATAGACTTTCACTAGTGGACACTCTCAACTTTGATCACATAACAGAATAGATAAATGCATACTCTACACTCTTGTTGGATGATGAACACATTGCGTAGGATTACACGAACCCTCAATGCCGGAGTTAACAAGCTCCACAATTCAATGTTCATATTTAAATAACCTTAGAGTGCAAGAAAGATCAACACGACTAAACCAAGTACTAACACAGCATGCACACTGTCACCTTCACACTATGTAGGAGGAATAGATCACATCAATACTATCATAGCAATAGTTAACTTCACAATCTACAAGAGATCATGATCATAGCATACGCCAAGTACTAACACGGATGCACACACTGTCACCATTACACCGTGCAGGAGGAAAACTACTTTAATAACATTGCTAGAGTAGCATGATGGTATTTCACACGTTCGTTGGGCAACCCCAAGAGGAAGGTATGATGCGCACAGCAGCAAGTTTTCCCTCAAAAAAACCAAGGTTTATCGAACCAGGAGGAGCCAAGAAGCATGTTGAAGGTTGATGGCGGCGGGATGTAGTGCGGCGCAACACTGTGGATTCCGGCCCAACGTGGAACCCGCACAACACAACCAAAGTACTTTGCCCCAACGAAACAGTGAGGTTGTCAATCTCACTTTGCTGTAACAAAGGATTAACCGTATTGTGTGGAAGATGATTGTTTGCAGAGAAAACAGTAAAACAAGTATTGCAGTAGATTGTATTTGATGTAAAGAATGGACCGGGGTCCACAGTTCACTAGAGGTGTCTCTCCCATAAGATAAAAGCATGTTGGGTGAACAAATTACAGTCGGGCAATTGACAAATAGAGAGGGCATAACAATGCACATACATGTCATGATAAGTACAGTGAGATTTAATTGGGCATTACGACAAAGTACATAGACCGCCATCCAACTGCATCTATGCCTAAAAAGTCCACCTTCAAAGTTATCATCCGAACCCTTCCAGATTGTTGCAAAGCAACAGACAATTGCATTAAGTATGGTGCGTAATGTAATCAATAACTACATCCTCGGACATAGCGCCAATGTTTTATCCCTAGTGGCAACAGCACAACACAACCTTAGAACTTTCTGTCACTGTCCCAGGTGTCAATGCATGAACCCACTATCGAGCATAAATACTCCCTCTTGGAGCAAAAATTGGCCAGAGCCTCTACTAGTAACGGAGAGCATGCAAGATCATAAACAACACATATGTAATAACTTGATAATTAACATAACATGGTATTCTCTATCCATCGGATCCCGACAAACACAACATAGAGTATTACAGATAGATGATCTTGATCATGTTAGGCAGCTCACAAGATCCAACAATGAAGCACAATGAGGAGAAGACAACCATCTAGCTACTGCTATGGACCCATAGTCCAGGGGTGAACTACTCACTCATCACTCCGAGGCGACCATGGCGGTGTAGAGTCCTCCCAGAGATGAATCCCCTCTCCGGCAGGGTGCCGGAGGAGATCTCCAGAATCCCCCGAGATGGGATCGGCGGCGGCGGCGTCTCAGAAGGTTTTCCGTATCGTGGTTTTTCGCCTCGGGGTTTCGCGACGGAGGCATTAAGTAGGCGAAGGGCGAGTCGGGGCCGACGAGGGCCCATACCATAGGGCGGCGCGGGCCCCTTGGCCGCGCCGCCATGTGGTGTCGCCACCTCGTGGCCCCACTTCGTATGCTCTTCGGTCTTCTGGAAGGTTCGTGGCAAAATAGGACCCTGGGATTGATTTCGTCCAATTCCGAGAATATTTCGTTACTAGGATTTCCAAAACAGCAGAAAACAGAACTGGCACTGCATCTTGTTAATAGGTTAGTTCCAGAAAATGCACGAATATGACATAAAGTGTGCATAAAACATGTAGGTATCATCAATAATATGGCATAGAATATAAGAAATTATCGATACATCGGAGACGTATCAGCATCCCCAAGCTTAGTTCTGCTCGTCCCGAGCAGGTAAAACGATAACAAAGATAATTTCTGAAGTGACATGCCATCATAACCTTGATCATACTATTTGTAAACATATGTAGTGGATGCAGCGATCAAAACAATGGTAATGACATGAGTAAACAAGTGAATCATAAAGCAAAGACTTTTCATGAATAGTACTTCAAGACAAGCATCAATAAGTCTTGCATAAGAGTTAACTCATAAAGCAATAAATCAAAGTAAAGGTATTGAAGCAACACAAAGGAAGATTAAGTTTCAGCGGTTGCTTTCAACTTATAACATGTATATCTCATGGATAATTGTCAACATAGAGTAATATAACAAGTACAATATGCAAGTATGTAGGAATCAATGCAAAGTTCACACAAGTGTTTGCTTCTTGAGGTGGAGAGAGATAGGTGAACTGACTCAACATAAAAGTAAAAGAATGGTCCTTCAAAGAGGAAAGCATCGATTGCTATATTTGTGCTAGAGCTTTTATTTTGAAAACATGAAACAATTTTGTCAACGGTAGTAATAAAGCATATGAGTTATGAAAATTATATCTTACAAGTTGCAAGCCTCATGCATAGTATACTAATAGTGCCCGCACCTTGTCCTAATTAGCTTGGACTACCGGATCTTTGCAATGCACATGTTTTAACCAAGTGTCACAATGGGGTACTTCCATGCCGCCTGTACAAAGGTCTAAGGAGAAAGCTCGCATTTTGGATTTCTCGCTTTTGATTATTCTCAACTTAGACATCCATACCGGGACAACATGGACAACAGATAATGGACTCCTCTTTAATGCATAAGCATGTGGCAACAATTTATTCTCATATGAGATTGAGGATATATGTCCAAAACTGAAACTTCCACCATGATTCATGGTTTTAGTTAGCGGCCCAATGTTCTTCTCTAACAATATGCATGCTCCAACCATTAAGGTGGTAGATCTCTCTTACTTCAGACAAGACGGACATGCATAGCAACTCACATGATATTCAACAAAGAATAGTTGATGGCATCCCCAGAAACATGGTTATCGCACAACAAGCAACTTAATAAGAGATAAAATGCATAAGTACATATTCAATACCACAATAGTTTTTAAGCTATTTGTCCCATGAGCTATATATTGCAAAGGTGAATGATGGAATTTTAAAGGTAGCACTCAAGCAATTTACTTTGGAATGGCGGAGAAATACCATGTAGTAGGTAGGTATGATGGACACAAATGGCATAGTGGTTGGCTCAAGGATTTTGGATGCATGAGAAGTATTCTCTCGATACAAGGTTTAGGCTAGCAAGGTTATTTGAAACAAACACAAGGATGAACGGTGCAGCAAAACTCACATAAAAGACATATTGTAAACATCATAAGACTCCACACCGTCTTCCTTGTTGTTCAAAACTCAATACTAGATGTTATCTAGACTCTAGAGAAACCAAATATGCAAACCAAATTAGCAAGCTCTAAGTATTTCTTCATTAATGGGTGCAAAGTATATGATGCAAGAGCTTAAACATGAGCACAACAATTGCCAAGTATCAAATTATCCAAGACATTTTAGAGTTACTACATGTAGCATTTTCCAATTCCATCCATATAACAATTTAACGAAGAAGAAACTTCGCCATGAATACTATGAGTAGAGCCTAAGGACATACTTGTCCATATGCTACAGCGGAGCGTGTCTCTCTCCCATAAAGTGAATGCTAGGATCCATTTTATTCAAACAAAACAAAAACAAAAACAAACCGACGCTCCAAGCAAAGTGCATAAGATGTGATGGAATAAAAATATAGTTTCAGGGGAGGAACCTGATAATGTTGTCGATGAAGAAGGGAATGCCTTGGGCATCCCCAAGCTTAGACGCTTGAGTCTTCTTATAATATGCAGGGGTGAACCACCGGGGCATCCCCAAGCTTAGAGCTTTCACTCTCCTTGATCATATTGCATCATACTCCTCTCTTGATCCTTGAAAACTTCCTCCACACCAAACTCGAAACAACTCATTAGAGGGTTAGTGCATAATAAAAATTCACATTTTCAGAGGTGACACAATCATTCTTAACACTTCTGGACATTGCATAAAGCTACTGGACATTAATGGATCAAAGAAATTCATCCAACATAGCAAAAGAGGCAATGCGAAATAAAAGGCAGAATCTGTCAAAACAGAACAGTCCGTAAAGATGGATTTTATTAGGCCACCAGACTTGCTCAAACGAAAATGCTCAAATTGAATGAAAGTTGCGTACATATCTGAGGATCATGCTCGTAAATTGGCTTAATTTTCTGAGCTACCTACAGGGAGATAGACCCAGATTCGTGACAGCAAAGAAATCTGGAACTGCGCAGTAATCCAAATCTAGTACTTACTTTTCTATCAAAGACTTTACTTGGCACAACAAAACATAAAACTAAGATAAGGAGAGGTTGCTACAGTAGTAAACAACTTCCAAGACACAAATATAAAACAAAATACTGTAGTAAAAATATGGGTTGTCTCCCATAAGCGCTTTTCTTTAACGCCTTTCAGCTAGGCGCAGAAAGTGTATCTCAAGTAACATCAAGAGACGAAGCATCAACATCATAATTTGTTCTAATAATAGAATCATAAGGTAACTTCATTCTCTTTCTAGGGAAGTGTTCCATACCTTTCTTGAGAGGAAATTGATATTTAATATTACCTTCCTTCATATCAATAGTAGCACCAACGGTTCGAAGAAAAGGTCTTCCCAATATAATGGGGCAAGATGCATTGCATTCAATATCCAAGATAACAAAATCAACGGGGACAAGGTTATTGTTAACCATAATATGAACATTATCAACTCTCCCCAAAGGTTTCTTTTTAGCATTATCAGCGAGATTAACATCCAAATAACAATTTTTCAATGGTGGCAAGTCAAGCATATCATAGACTTTTTTAGGCATAACATAAATACTTGCACCAAGATCACATAAAGCATTACAATCAAAATCTTTGACCCTCATTTTAATGATGGGCTCCCAACCATCTTCTAGCTTTCTAGGAATAGAAGTTTCAAGTTTTAGTTTCTCTTCTCTAGCTTTTATGAGAGCATTTGTAATATGTTTTGTGAAAGCCAAATTTATAGCGCTAGCATTAGGACTTTTAGCAAGTTTTTGTAAGAACTTTATAACTTCAGAGATGTGGCAATCATCAAAATCTAAATCATTACAATCTAAAGCAATGGGATTATCATCCCCAAGGTTGGAAAAAATTTCAGCAGTTTTATCACAAGCAGTTTCAGCAGTTTTAGCAGTTTCAGGTAATTTTGCGCGCTTTGCACTAGGAGTAGAAGCATTGCCAACACCAATTATTTTATCATTGATAGTAGGAGGTGCAGCAACATGTGAAGAATTAGCATTGCTAGTGGTGGTAATAGTCCAAACTTTAGCTACATTTTCCTTTTTAGCTAGTTTTTCATTTTCTTCTCTATCCCACCTAGCACGCAGTTCAGCCATTAATCTTATATTCTCATTAATTCTAACTTGGATGGCATTTGCTGTAGTAACAATTTTATTTTCAATATCCCTATTAGGCATAACTTTTGATTTCAAAAGATCAACATCAGAGGCAAGACTATCAACTCTAGAAACAAGAATATCAATTTTATTGAGCTTTTCCTCAACAGATTTGTTAAAAGCAGTTTGTGTACTAATAAATTCTTTAAGCATGGCTTCAAGTCCAGGGGGTGTATTCCTATTATTGTTGTAAGAATTCCCATAAGAATTAGCATAACCGTTACCATTATTATAAGGATATGGCCTATAGTTATTACTAGAATTGTTCCGATAAGCATTGTTGTTGAAATTATTATTTTTAATGAAGTTTACATCAACATGTTCTTCTTGGGCAACCAATGAAGCTAATGGAACATTATTAGGATCAACATTAGTCCTATCATTCACAAGCATAGACATAATAGCATCAATCTTATCATTCAAGGAAGAGGATTCTTCAACAGAATTTACCTTCTTACCTTGTGGAGCTCTTTCCGTGTGCCATTCAGAGTAATTAATCATCATATTATCAAGGAGCTTTGTTGCTTCACCAAGAGTGATGGACATAAAGGTACCTCCAGCAGCTGAATCCAATAAATTCCGTGAAGAAAAATTTAGTCCTGCATAGAAGGTTTGGATGATCATCCAAGTAGTCAGTCCATGGGTTGGGCAATTTTTAACCAAAGATTTCATTCTTTCCCAAGCTTGAGCAACATGTTCATTATCCAATTGTTTAAAATTCATTATGCTACTCCTCAAAGATATAATTTTAGCAGGGGGATAATATCTACCAATAAAAGCATCCTTGCATTTAGTCCAGGAATCAATACTATTCTTAGGCAAAGATAGCAACCAATCTTTAGCTCTTCCTCTTAATGAGAAAGGAAACAATTTTAGTTTTATAATGTCACCATCTACATCTTTATACTTTTGCATTTCACATAGTTCAACAAAATTATTGAGATGGGCAGCAGCATCATCAGAACTAACACCAGAAAATTGCTCTCGCATAACAAGATTCAGTAAAGCAGGTTTAATTTCAAAGAATTCTGCTGTAGTAGCAGGTGGAGCAATAGGTGTGCATAAGAAATCATTATTATTTGTGCTAGTGAAGTCACACAACTTAGTATTTTCAGGGTTGGCCATTTTAGCAGTAGTAAATAAAGCAAACTAGATAAAGTAAATGCAAGTAAACTAATTTTTTTGTGTTTTTGATATAGCAAACAAGATAGTAAATAAAGTAAAGCTAGCAACTAATTTTTTTGTGTTTTGATATAAGTGCAGCAAACAAAGTAGTAAATAAAATAAAGCAAGACAAAAACAAAGTAAAGAGATTGAGAAGTGGAGACTCCCCTTGCAGCGTGTCTTGATCTCCCCGCAACGGCGCCAGAAAATATGCTTGATGGCGTGTATTTCACACGTTCGTTGGGCAACCCCAAGAGGAAGGTATGATGCGCACAGCAGCAAGTTTTCCCTCAAAAAGAAACCAAGGTTTATCGAACCAGGAGGAGCCAAGAAGCACGTTGAAGGTTGATGGGGCGGGATGTAGTGCGGCGCAACACCAGGGATTCCGGCGCCAACGTGGAACCTGCATAACACAACCAAAATACTTTGCCCCAACGAAACAGTGAGGTTGTCAATCTCACCGGCTTGCTGTAACAAAGGATTAACCGTATTGTGTGGAAGATGATTGTTTGCAGAGAAAACAGTAAAAACAAGTATTGCAGAGATTTGTATTTCAGATTAAAGAATGGACCGGGTCCACAGTTCACTAGAGGTGTCTCTCCCATAAGATAAAAGCATGTTGGGTGAACAAATTACAGTGGGCAATTGACAAATAGAGAGGGCATAACAATGCACATACATGTCATGATAAGTACAGTGAGATTTAATTGGGCATTACGACAAAGTACATAGACCGCCATCCAACTGCATCTATGCCTAAAAAGTCCACCTTCAGGTTATCATCCGAACCCCCTCCAGTATTAAGTTGCAAAGCAACACAATTGCATTAAGTATGGTGCGTAATGTAATCAACAACTACATCCTTAGGACATAGCATCGATGTTTTATCCCTAGTGGCAACAGCACAACACAACCTTAGAACTTTCTGTCACTGTCCCAGGTGTCAATGCAGGCATGAACCCACTATCGAGCATAAATACTCCCTCTTGGAGTTAAAAGCAAAAACTTGGCCAGAGCCTCTACTAGTAACGGAGAGCATGCAAGATCATAAACAACACATATGTAATAACTTGATAATTAACATAACATGGTATTCTCTATCCATCGGATCCCGACAAACACAACATAGAGTATTACAGATAGATGATCTTGATCATGTTAGGCAGCTCACAAGATCCAACAATGAAGCACAATGAGGAGAAGACAACCATCTAGCTACTGCTATGGACCCATAGTCCAGGGGTGAACTACTCACTCATCACTCCGGAGGCGACCATGGTGGTGTAGAGTCCTCCCGAGATGAACTCCCCTCCGGTGGTGCCGAGGAGATCTCCAGAATCCCCCGAGATGGGATCGGCGGCGGCATCTCAGTAAGGTTTTCCGTATCGTGGTTTTTCGCCTCAGGGTTTTCGCGACGGAGGCTTTAAGTAGGCGGAAGGGCAGAGTCGGGGGACGAGGGGCCCACACTATAGGCGGCGCTGGCCCCCCTTGGCCGCGCGCCATGTGGTGTCGCCACCTCGTGGCCCCACTTCGTATGCTCTTCGGTCTTCTGAAGGTTCGTGGCAAAATAGGACCCTGGGACTTGATTTCGTCCAATTCCGAGAATATTTCGTTACTAGGATTTCTGAAACCAAAAACAGCAGAAAACAAGAACTCGACACTTCAACATCTTGTTAATAGGTTAGTTCCAGAAAATGCACGAATATGACATAAAGTGTGCATAAAACATGTAGGTATCATCAATAATATGGCATAGAACATAAGAAATTATCGATACGTCGAGACGTATAGCACATAGATAAATTGTGATACAAAACACATTGCAATCATAAAGAGATATAAATAAGCACTTCACTACGCCATTCATAACAGGTAAGTATACGTCCAATTTGCATCACTATTTTATATCATAATTTGCTGTTATTCATTGATATATTTCATATTGGGACACAATACTTATGTTATTTCATCTATTTTGCATGTTTCATCATTATTGGAGGATCAAGCACCGGAGCCAGGATTCTGCTGGAAAAAGCACCGTCGCAATATTTCGGAAGATCACCTGTGGAAGGAAATTATACCAAAAATCCTATTTTTCAAGATGACGGAGGAAGCCAGAAGGAGGAGCCAGGAGGAGCCAGGGTGGGCCCACACCCTAGGGCGGCGCGGCCCAGGCCCTGGCCGCGCCGCCATGTGGTGTGGAGGGCCCACGCCCCTTTCGCCTCCTTTTCTTCGCGAAATCCTTCGTCCCGAAAACCTAAGCCACAGAGGGTACCTCACGAAGAGTTACAGCCGCCTCTGCGGGGCGGAGAACACCAGAGAGAAAAGAGCTCTCCGGCGGGCAGGAATCCGCCGGGGAAATTCCCTCCGGGAGGGGGAAATCGACGCCATCGTCACCGACGTCAAGCTGGACATCATCACCATCACCATCATCATCATCTCCACCATCATCACCGCCGTCATCACCGCTGGACACCGTCACCACCGTAGCAATTTGGGTTTGATCTTGATTGTTTGATAGGGGAAACTCTCCCGGTATCGATCTATACTTGTTGTTGATGCTATTGAGTGAAACCATTGAACCAAGTTTATGTTCAGATTGTTATTCATCATCATATCACCTCTGATCATGTTCCATATGATGTCTCGTGAGTAGTTCGTTTAGTTCTTGAGGACATGGGTGAAGTCTAAATGTTAGTAGTGAACTATGGTTGAGTAATATTCAATGGTGTGATATTTAAGTTGTGGTGTTATTCTTCTAGTGGTGTCATGTGAACGTCGACTACATGACACTTCACCATTTATGGGCCTAGGGGAATGCATCTTGTATTCGTTTGCTAATTGCGGGGTTGCCGGAGTGACAGAAACCTAAACCCCCGTTGGTATATCGATGCAGGAGGGATCGCAGGATCTCAGAGTTTAAGGCTGTGGTTAGATTTATTCTTAATTACTTTCTTGTAGTTGCGGATGCTTGCAAGGGGTATAATCACAAGTATGTATTAGTCCTAGGAAGGGCGGTACATTAGCATAGGTTCACCCACACAACACTTATCATAACAATGAAGATTATTTAGCCGTATGAAGCGAAAGCACTAGACTAAAATCCCATGTGTCCTCGAGAACGTTTGGTCATTATAAGTAAACAAACCGGCTTGTCCTTTGTGCTACAAAGGATTGGGCCACTCGCTGCAATTATTTCTCTCGCATTTTACTTACTCGTACTTATTTCATCTGTTACATCAAAACCCCCTGAATACTTGTCTGTGAGCATTTACAGTGAAACCTTCATCGAAACTGCTTGTCAACACCTTCTGCTCCTCGTTGGGATCGACATTCTTACTTATCGAAGATACTACGATACACCCCCTATACTTGTGGGTCATCAAGACTATTTTCTGGCGCCGGGGAGTGAAGCGCTATTGGTATTGCTATGGATGAAGTGAGGAAGAAATTATTCTCTTTATCGCTGTCCGGTAAGGCGGCGCATTGGTATAAATTACTGGATAATGGGGATTCTCTTGAATGGAATGATATTGTGCCCCGGTTTTATTCTAAGTTCTATCCTCCAAGTGAAATTCATAAGGATCGGAATCGCATATATAATTTTTGGCCTCATGATGGAGAGAGTATTGCCCAAGCTTGGGGGATTGAAGTCTTTAATGCTCAAATGCCCCATTCATGAGCTTCCTGGTAATGTTATTATTGATAACTTCTATGCAAGACTTTCTTTTCAAGACAAGACTTTGCTGGATACTTCTTGTTCTGGATCATTTACACGCAACAAAGAAGAGTTTAAAAGGGACCTTCTTGATCGAATCCAAGAAAATACTGAAGGTTGGGAGAACGACAAGATAGAGAATCAGGTATAATTTATGATTATAAATGCATTGAAGCTTTTATGGATACTGATTTATTTCGTAATATGAGTGCTACATATGGTCTTGATTCCCAAGTTGCTGTAAATCTTTATAAAGCTTTTGCCTCTCATTATGAATTGCCTAAGAAGAATTTTGATAAGTATCATGAACCATATAAAGATAAAATTGATTCATCTATTAATAAGTGTGTTGTAATTGAAACTGCTGATCGTGTTATTCCTGAAGCTTATATTGAAAAAACTCCTTTTCCTGCTAAAATGAAAGAGTACTCTGTTATAAATAGTGCGGTTCATAAAAGTGAAAAGAAACCTAGAGAACCTGAAGAACAAATAAAAGTTGAACCTGCTGTTGCAATAGTTAAAGATCTTGTGACTGAAAATGTGGAGGATGGTCATATTATTTTCTGTGAAGATGCTTCTAATATTGTTTCACATCCTAATAAACCCAAACAAGCTAGTGTTCCTATGCTATCTGTTAAAATTGGTGATCATTGCTATTATGGATTATGTGATATTGGTGCAAGTGTTAGTGCTATTCCTTATGAGCTTTACACGGAGATTATGCACGAAATTGATTCTTGCGAACTTGAAGATATTGATGTGGTTATTCAGCTGGCTAATAGAGAAACTATTTCACCAATTGGTATTGTCCGAGATGTGGAAGTTTTATGCGGTAAGATTAAATATCCTGCTGACTTTTTGGTACTTGGTTCTGCTGCTAGTGATTATTGTCCTATTATTTTTGGTAGACCTTTTCTAAATACTTGTGGAGCTATTATAGATTGCAAGAAAGAGAAAATTTTGACTAAATTTGCTGGTGAATCTTATGAGTTTAACTTCTCTAAATTTACTAAAACTCCTTATAAAGCTGATTTGCCTAGTAATGATTTTAAAATGGAGCAATGTGCATCTATTGTTCTTGTTCCTAACAATCCTTTGCAGCAACATTTGGAGGATAGCGAGAGCGAAATTTTTAGGAAAGAAAGAGATGAGCTTGAGGAAATTTTTCTTCGCCAACCTATTCTCAAGCATGATTTACCGGTGGAAGATTTGGGTACAACACCGCCACCAAAGGAAGATCCTGTTTTTGATTTAAAGCCTTTACCTGATGATCTTAAATATGCTCATATTGATGATAAGAAAATATATCCTGTTATTATTAGTTCTAAGCTTACAGAGTTTGAAGAAGAAAGATTATTGCAAATATTGAAGAAACACCGAGGAGCTATTGGCTACACTCTTGATGATTTGAAGGGGATTTCTCCATCTATTTGCCAACATGCTATTAATATGGAAGATGATGCAAAGCCTGTTGTTGAACCTCAGCGTCGTCTAATTCCGAAGATGAAGGAAGTGGTAAGGAATGAGGTATTACGACTTCTTGAAGCTGGTATTATATATCCTATTGCTGATAGTAGATGGGTTAGTCCTGTGCATTGTGTTCCCAAGAAAGGAGGTATGACTGTTGTGCCTAATGATAATGATGAGCTTATTCCTCAAAGAGTAGTTGTAGGGTATAGAATGTGCATTGATTTTCGAAAAGTTAATAAAGTTACTAAGAAAGACCATTACCCTTTACCATTTATTGATCAAATGCTAGAAAGATTGTCTAAAAATACTCATTTTTGCTTTCTTGATGGTTATTCTGGATTTTCACAAATTGCTGTTAAAGCTAAAGATCAAGAGAAAACCACCTTTACTTGTCCCTATGGAACTTATGCTTATAGACGTATGCCTTTTGGTTTATGTAATGCTCCTGCTACTTTTCAAAGATGCATGTCTGCTATTTTTCATGGTTTTTGTGAAAGTATTGTAGAGGTATTCATGGATGATTTTTCCGTTTATGGGAATTCTTTTGATAGTTGCTTGCGAAACCTTGATAAAGTTTTGCAGAGATGTGAAGAAACTAACCTTGTTCTTAATTGGGAGAAATGCCACTTTATGGTTAATGAAGGAATTGTATTGGGACATAAAATTTCTGAGAGAGGTATTGAAGTTGATAGAGCTAAAGTTGAAGCAATTGAGAAGATGCCCTATCCAAGGGATGTTAAAGGTATTCGTAGTGTTCTTGGTCATGCTGGGTTTTATAGGAGGTTTATTAAAGATTTCTCCAAGATTTCAAAGCCTCTTACTAATCTTCTTCAAAAAGATGTACCATTTGTTTTTGATGATGATTGTAAGGAAGCTTTTGAAACTCTTAAGAAAGCCTTAACAACTGCTCCTATAGTTGAACCTCCTGATTGGAATTTACCATTTGAAATTATGTGTGATGCTAGTGATTTTGCTGTAGGCGCTGTTCTTGGACAGCGAGTAGATAAAAAACTGAATGTTATTCATTATGCTAGTAAAACTCTTGATGCTGCTCAAAGAAATTATGCTACAACTGAAAAGGAATTATTAGCTGTAGTCTTTGCTTGTGATAAATTTAGATCTTATATCGTTGATTCAAAAGTTACTATTCATACTGATCATGCTGCAATTAGATACCTAATGACAAAGAAAGATGCTAAGCCGAGGCTTATTAGATGGGTACTTCTTTTGCAAGAATTTGATTTACATATTGTAGATAGGAAAGGTGCTGATAATCCTGTTGCTGATAATTTGTCTAGATTGGAAAATATTGCTTATGATCCTGTTCCTGTTAATGATAGTTTTCCAAATGAACAATTGGCTGTAATAAAGGTGAGCTCGCGAGACAGTCCTTGGTATGCTGATTATGCTAACTTTATTGTTTCCAAGTACTTGCCTCCAACCTTTTCAGCTCAACAAAGGAGGAAATTCTTTTATGATTTGAGGCATTATTTCTGGGATGACCCACACTTATATAAAGAAGGAGTGGATGGTATTATGCGAAGATGTGTTCCCGAATATGAACAACAAGAGATATTGAGTAAATGTCATGGCAGTGCTTATGGAGGACATCACGCCGGAGAAAGAACCGCGCAAAAAGTTCTACAATCAGGTTTTTATTGGCCAACTCTCTTCAAGGATGCGAGAAAGTTTATTCTATCTTGTGATGAATGCCAAAGGGTTGGTAATATCTCCAGACGCAATGAAATGCCTATGAATTATACTCTTGTTATTGAACCGTTTGATTGTTGGGGATTTGACTTTATGGGACCTTTTCCCTCTTCAGAAGGTAACACTCATATACTTGTTGCTGTTGATTATGTTACTAAATGGGTAGAAGCCATACCTACAAAAAGTGCTGATGGTGAGACCTCTTTAAAAATGCTTTTAGATATTATTTTCCCTAGATTTGGAGTGCCTAGATATATTATGACTGATGGAGGTTCTCATTTTATTCATGGAGGTTTTAGAAAAACTCTTGCTAAGTATGGTATTAATCATAGAATTGCTTCCGCTTATCACCCTCAAACTAGTGGTCAAGTAGAATTATCAAATAGAGAGATTAAATCTATTTTGCAAAAGACCGTTAATAAAACCAGAAAGAATTGGGCTAGTAAATTGAAGGATGCACTATGGGCTTATAGAACTGCTTATAAAAACCCCATGGGAATGTCACCTTATAAAATGGTTTACGGAAAAGCTTGTCATTTACCTTTAGAGCTAGAACACAAAGCTTATAGGGCTGTTAGAGAATTAAATAAAGATCCTAAACTTGCCGGTGATAAGAGGTTGCTACAATTAAGTTCTCTAGATGAATGGAGAAGTGAAGCTTATGAAAATGCTAAACTCTTTAAAGAAAAAGTTAAAAAATGGCATGATAGGAGGATCATCAAAAGAGAGTTTAATATTGGGGATAAAGTCCTATTGTATCGGTCTCGTCTCAGATTCTTTGCAGGGAAATTACTCTCGAAATGGGAAGGACCATATGTTGTCGAGGAGGTGTATCGTTCAGGAGCAATCAAAATTAGTTCTCTCCAAGGCAATGCTACGCAAGTGGTGAATGGACAAAGACTCAAGCATTATATCTCGGTGATTCTTATAATGTTGATGTTGATATTATTCAAGTGGAAACACCGGAAGCTTTCATCAAAGGACAAATTGACAGTCCGCCAGAACTCGACTTTGAATAGGTAACAGTACTGGTAATGAAAAGTACGCAATTTACTTTCCGAACAATATTTTCGCTGTTTTTGGAAAATATGAGAAATTACGAGTTCGAAACGGAGTGGAAAGGACGCACGAGGGCGTGGCACCATAGGCCGGCGCGGCCTAGCCAGGGCCCGCGCCGACCTATGGTTTGGCCGCCCCGTCGCCCCTTTCCGACTCTGGTTCGATCTGGTACTTTCCTTTTGTCGAGAAAATTTTTGCTATATAATCCCCCGGACCCCTGGAGGTCCGTATATCGTGTTTTCGACGTGTTTTGTTTCGAGCTGTTTCTGCCAGGATCTGTTTTTAGTCTAGAAGCACCATGGCCTCCAACAACAAGGGCAAGGGGCTTTCGGAGGAAGAAGTGAAGGAGGTGCCATCAAGACAAGAGCAGCAAGCCGGAGGGAGCAAGCAAATCTTGGTGGGATCTGTTGACACTCGACGTTCTTTTTCTCATAACCTGCAGGGACCTTTACCACCCGCTCTTAGCCTCGACTCCTTCCCCATGATGGAAGAAGTTCTACGGATTACCGATGAGTTTTGTGATCAATATCGGGCTCTGAGAAGAGAAGTGGAGATACTCCAGGAGGAGAATTGCCGTCTCCGAAGATTGATTGAATACCACTCGATTCGCATCACAAGGTCGTCATCGCCAACTTCAGATAACAATGAATCTCTTCGAATCTTAGTGCAGAATTGTCAAGCTGAGAAACTGAAGTTGAAGGAGCTTATTAAGAAGCGCGGGAGGAGTTCATCACCACCATCTCCGCAGGAGTAATTCATCATCGGTATTGGCATCCCCTTGGTTTGTTCCAAGCTTGGGGGAGTGCCGCGGTATCACATTATCACTACCTTTTACTTTTATTGTCAAGTAGTGTCATATCATGAATAGGGAAGTTATCGTATAAGATGGGTTGCGTTTGGAAGTATCTCTCCTTTAGTTGTCTATGTATCCCTTGGTGTGAGTTATCGATATGGAATATTAATGAGAAGTCTTATCATTTACATATTGCACATCTTATTTTAGTTTGCAATCTCTATGATTCATCTTGTTGTTAGTATTGGTATCACTTTGGGAGCATTGAATAAATCTATTTGGTTTTGGCAAACTTAGCATTGGTCAATAGCAACAACACTTTGAAGTTTAAATAGAAAAGAGAAATACATGTAGATGTTTCATTGTCTTTCTTGTTAGCTCATAGCTTATTATTCTGAAGTTAAGATTGTTTGTGCTTACAAGGAAGATGCATGATTGTTTCTATCATATGTATATTTGTTTGTTTCCCTCAACTCTTATGCTTGCTAATTAACCTTGCTAGCCAAAGACCTGTACTGAGAGGGAATACTTCTCGTGCATCCAAACCTTAGCCCAAACCTATGTCATTTGTGTCCACCATACCTACCTACTACATGGTATTTTCTGCCATTCCAAGTAAATACTTCATGTGCTACCTTTAAACAATTCAAAACTTAGTATCTCTTATTTGTGTCAATGTTTCATAGCTCATGAGGAAGTATGTGGTGTTTTATCTTTCAATCTTGTTGGGCAATTTCCACCAATGGACTAGTGGCTTCATCCGCTTATCCAATAATTTTGCAAAAAGAGCTGGCAATGGGATTCCCAGTCCCAAATTAATTAAACTAAATAGACACTCCTCCATGGTATGTGATTGATGGACGGCACCCGAAGGACTCGGTTAGCCATGGCTTGTGTAAGCAAAGGTTGGGGGAGTGTCATCATCATCATAAAGCTAAATAAAAAGGCACTCCTTCATGGTATGAGATTGTTGGCAAAACGAGGATTCGGTTAGCCATGGTTTGTGAAAGAAAGGTTGGAAGGAGTGCCACACGAAATGAAAATATTATGGGAGCCGCTCTTAGGAGGTTGTCTGGCAAGGGGTTAGAGTACCCGCTACCATTCGTTGACAACAACAAACACCTCTCAAAATATTACTTTTATTATCTCTATATGATTTCAAAACTGAAAGAGCTCTAGCACATGATTTAATCCCTGCTTCCCTCTGCGAAGGGCCTTCTTTTACTTTATGTTGAGTCAGTAAACCTATTTCTCTCCATCTCAAGCAAGCATTTGAGTAGTTGTGATCAAACCATTATATTGTGATTTGCTACATCATGTCTTTTATTCTTCCTTGTTTAGTACAAGTTTTATCTGAATGAATATAGCTTTGAAGTTATCAATGATTATGAAGAGACCATTATGATTGAGTATGCAAGTTGTGCCTTATAAACTTTAACATGAGAGCGCTGCTCAATGAGATAAATATAATCTGTTAATTGTTCTCTGACCAAGAACGAAGTTTGCCATCACCAATGATGATTTCTCATGCACCTTTACTTGTGATTACCTTATACTTGTTTCAATATGAGTTATAAGAGGTTGTTTACTATAATGTCCTGTGTGAATGAATATGATGCTTCTTGTCCGTATTTTATTTATCGACTCTTCACTCCATAAACATGTGGTCATGTCTATCGAGTTCAGTTTCGCTTGGGGACAAGCGAAGTCTAAGCTTGGGGGAGTTGATACGTCCAATTTGCATCACTATTTTATATCATAATTTGCTGTTATTCATTGATATATTTCATATTGGGACACAATACTTATGTTATTTCATCTATTTTGCATGTTTCATCATTATTGGAGGATCAAGCACCGGAGCCAGGATTCTGCTGGAAAAAGCACCGTCAGAAGGCAATATTTCGGAAGATCAACCGTGGAAGGAAATTATACCAAAAATCCTATTTTCCAAGATGACGGAGGAAGCCAGAAGGAGGAGCCAGGAGGAGCCAGGGTGGGCCCACACCCTAGGCGGCGCGGCCCAGGCCCTGGCCGCGCCGCCATGTGGTGTGGAGGGCCCACGCCCTTTCGCCTCCTTTTCTTCGCGAAATCCTTCGTCCCGAAAACCTAAAGCCTCACGAAGAGTTACAGCCGCCTCTCGCGGGGCGGAGAACACCAGAGAGAAAAGAGCTCTCCGGGGCGGAATCCGCCGGGGAAATTCCCTCCCGGGAGGGGGAAATCGACGCCATCGCCACCGACATGAGCTGGACATCATCACCATCACCATCATCATCATCTCCACCATCATCACCGCCGTCATCACCGCTGGACACCGTCACCGCCGTAGCAATTTGGGTTTGATCTTGATTGTTTGATAGGGGAAACTCTCCCGGTATCGATCTATACTTGTTGTTGATGCTATTGAGTGAAACCATTGAACCAAGTTTATGTTCAGATTGTTATTCATCATCATATCACCTCTGATCATGTTCCATATGATGTCTCGTGAGTAGTTCGTTTAGTTCTTGAGGACATGGGTGAAGTCTAAATGTTAGTAGTGAACTATGGTTGAGTAATATTCAATGGTGTGATATTTAAGTTGTGGTGTTATTCTTCTAGTGGTGTCATGTGAACGTCGACTACATGACACTTCACCATTTATGGGCCTAGGGGAATGCATCTTGTATTCGTTTGCTAATTGCGGGGTTGCCGGAGTGACAGAAACCTAAACCCCCGTTGGTATATCGATGCAGGAGGGATCGCAGGATCTCAGAGTTTAAGGCTGTGGTTAGATTTATTCTTAATTACTTTCTTGTAGTTGCGGATGCTTGCAAGGGGTATAATCACAAGTATGTATTAGTCCTAGGAAGGGCGGTACATTAGCATAGGTTCACCCACACAACACTTATCATAACAATGAAGATTATTTAGCCGTATGAAGCGAAAGCACTAGACTAAAATCCCATGTGTCCTCGAGAACGTTTGGTCATTATAAGTAAACAAACCGGCTTGTCCTTTGTGCTACAAAGGATTGGGCCACTCGCTGCAATTATTTCTCTCGCATTTTACTTACTCGTACTTATTTCATCTGTTACATCAAAACCCCCTGAATACTTGTCTGTGAGCATTTACAGTGAAACCTTCATCGAAACTGCTTGCCAACACCTTCTGCTCCTCGTTGGGATCGACATTCTTACTTATCGAAAATACTACGATACACCCCCTATACTTGTGGGTCATCAAGACATTTTGGTATAGCCGAGACCCACACGGTGCACACACTGTCACCTTTACACACGTGGGACAAGGAGTCTCCGGAGATCACATAAGTAAAACTCACTTGACTAGCATAGTGACATCTAGATTACAAGCATCATCATATGAATCTCAATCATGTAAGGCAGCTCATGAGATTATTGTATTGAAGTACATAGGAGAGAGATGAACCACATAGCTACCGGTACAGCCCCGAGCCTCGATGGAGAACTACTCCCTCCTCATGGGCAGCAAGTGATGAAGGCGGTGGAGATGGCAGCGGTGTCGATGGAGAAGCCTTCCGGGGCACCGTCCGGCAGGGCGCGGAACAGACTCCCGTCCCCGATCTTGGCTTCACGATGGCGGCAATGGAAGGTTTTCGTGGGTTTCGTCCTTCGTATCGGGGTTTGGCGACGAGGCTTAAGTAGGCGGAGGCAACGTGGGGGCCACACGGGGGCCCCACACCACAGGCATGCGGCGGTGGGCCGCGCCCTATGGTGGCGGCCCTCGTCCCCACTGTATCCCTTTCGGTCTTCTGAAGGTTCGTGGCAAAATAGGCCCCTGGGACTAGATTTCGTCCAATTCCGAGAATATTTCTTTACTAGGATTTCTGGAACCAAAAACAGCAGAAACAGGAACGGGCACTTCGGCATCTTGTTAATAGGTTAGTTCCAGAAAACGCATAAATATGACATAAAGTGTGTATAAAACATGTAGATATCATCAATAATGTGGCATGGAACATAAGAAATTATCGATACGTCTGAGACGTATCAGCATCCCCAAGTTCTGCTCGTCCCGAGCAGGTAAAACGATAACAAAGATAATTTCTGAAGTGACATGCCATCATAAACTTGATCATATTGTAAACATATGTAATGAATGCAGCGATCAAAACAATGGTAATGACATGAGTAAACAACTGAATCATAAAGCAAAGAATTTTCATGAATAGTACTTAAAGACAAGCATCAATAAGTCTTACATAAGAGTTAACTCATAAAGCAATAAATCAAAGTAAAGGTATTGAAGCAACACAAAGGAAGATTAAGTTTCAGCGGTTGCTTTCAACTTATAACATGTATATCTCATGGATAATTGTCAACATAGAGTAATATAACAAGTGCAATATGCAAGTATGTAGGAATCAATGCACAGTTCACACAAGTGTTTGCTTCTTGAGGTGGAGAGAGATAGGTGAACTGACTCAACATAAAAGTAAAAAAGAATGGTCCTTCAAAGAGGAAAGCATCGATTGCTATATTTGTGCTAGAGCTTTTATTTTGAAAACATGAAACAATTTTGTCAACGGTAGTAAAGCATATGAGTTATGTAAATTATATCTTACAAGTTGCAAGCCTCATGCATAGTATACTAATAGTGCCCGCACCTTGTCCTAATTAGCTTGGACTACCGGATCTTTGCAATGCACATGTTTTAACCAAGTGTCACAATGGGGTACCTCCATGCCGCCTGTACAAAGGTCTAAGGAGAAAGCTCACATTTTGGATTTCTCGCTTTTGATTATTCTCAACTTAGACATCCATACCGGGACAACATGGACAACAGATAATGGACTCCTCTTTAATGCATAAGCATGTGGCAACAATTATTATTCTCATATGAGATTGAGGATATATGTCCAAAATGAAACTTCCACCATGAATCATGGCTTTAGTTAGTGGCCCAATGTTCTTCTCTAACAATATGCATGCTCCAACCATTAAGGTGGTAGATCTCTCTTACTTCAGACAAGACGGACATGCATAGCAACTCACATGATATTCAACAAAGAATAGTTGATGGCGTCCCCAGAAGCATGGTTATCGCACAACAAGCAACTTAATAAGAGATAAAGTGCATAAGTACATATTCAATACCACAATAGTTTTTAAGCTATTTGTCCCATGAGCTATATATTGCAAAGGTGAATGATGGAATTTTAAAGGTAGCACTCAAGCAATTTACTTTGGAATGGCGGATAAATACCATGTAGTAGGTAGGTATGGTGGACACAAATGGCATAGTGGTTGGCTCAAGGATTTGGGATGCATGAGAAGTATTCCTCTCGATACAAGGTTTAGGCTAGCAAGGTTATTTGAAACAAACACAAGGATGAACGGTGCAGCAAAACTCACATAAAAGACATATTGTAAACATTATAAGACTCTACACCGTCTTCCTTGTTGTTCAAAACTCAATACTAGAAATTATCTAGACTTTAGAGAGACCAAATATGCAAACCAAATTTTAGCATGCTCTATGTATTTCTTCATTAATGGGTGCAAAGTATATGATGCAAGAGCTTAAACATGAGCACAACAATTTCCAAGTTTCACATTATCCAAGACATTATAGCAATTACTACATGTAGCATTTTCCGTTTCCAACCATATAACAATTAACGAAGCGCTTCAACCTTCGCCTTGAACATTAAAAGCTAAGAACACATGTGTTCATACGAACCAGCGGAGCGTGTCTCTCTCCACACAAGCATTTATTCAAACAAAAACAAAAACAAAAGCACACAGACGCTCCAAGTAAAGTACATAAGATGTGGCCGAATAAAAATATAGTTTCAAGAGAAGGAACCTGATAATTTGTCGATGAAGAAGGGGATGCCTTGGGCATCCCCAAGCTTAGACGCTTCTTCTTAGAATATGCAGGGTGAACCACCGGGGCATCCCCAAGCTTAGAGCTTTCACTCTCCTTGATCATATTGTATCATACTCCTCTCTTGATCCTTGAAAACTTCCTCCACACCAAACTCGAAACAACTCATTAGAGGGTTAGTGCACAATAAAAATTAACATGTTCAGAGGTGACACAATCATTCTTAACACTTCTGGACATTGCATAAAGCTACTGGACATTAATGGAACAAAGAAATTCATCCAACATAGCAAAAGAGGCAATGCGAAATAAAAGGCAGAATCTGTCAAAACAGAACAGTCCGTAAAGACGAATTTTAAAATGGCACCAGACTTGCTCAAATGAAAATGCCCAAATTGAATGAAAGTTGCGTACATATCTGAGGATCACTCACGTAAATTGGCATAATTTTCTGAGTTACCTACAGAGAATTAGACCCAGATTCGTGACAGCAAAGAAATCTGTTTCTGCGCAGTAATCCAAATCTAGTATCAACCTTGCTATCAACGACTTTACTTGGCACAACAAAACACAAAACTAAGATAAGGAGAGGTTGCTACAGTAGTAAACAACTTCCAAGACACAAATATAAAACAAAGTACTGTAGCAAAATAACTCATGGGTTATCTCCCAAGAAGTTCTTTCTTTATAGCCGTTAAGATGGGCTCAGCAGTTTTAATGATGCTCGCGCAAGAAATAGTAGTTGAAGCAAAAGAGAGCATCAAGAGGTAAATTCAAAACAAATTTAAGTCTAACATGCTTCCTATGCATAGGAATCTTGTAAATAAACAAGTTCATGAAGAGCAAAGTAACAAGCATAGGAAGATAGAACAAGTGTAACTTCAAAAATTTCAGCACATAGAGAGGTGTTTTAGTAACATGAAAATTTCTACAACCATATTTTCCTCTCTCATAATAACTTTCAGCAGCAACATGAGCAAACTCAACAATATAACTATCACATAAAGCATTCTTATCATGAGTCTCATGCGTAAAATAATTACTCTCCACATAGGCATAGTCAATTTTATTAGTAATAGTGGGAGCAAATTCAACAAAGTAGCTATCATTATTATTCTCATCAAGTGTAGGAGGCATAGTATAATCACAACAAAATTTACTCTCCATAGTAGGTGGCACCAAAAGACCACTATCATTATAATCATCATAAATAGGAGGCAAAGTATCATCAAAGAAAATTTTCTCCTCAATGCTTGGGGGACTAAAAATATCATGCTCATCAAAACCAGCTTCCCCAAGCTTAGAATTTTCCATATCATTATCAACAATGGTGTTCAAAGCGTTCATACTAATATGTTCCATAGGTTTTTTAATTTTCGCATCAAACCATCCATGTCTTAAATCAGGAAATAGAATAAGAAGCTCATTGTTGTCCATTATGCCAAACTAGTGTAAACAAGAAACAAAAAGATGCAATTGCAGGATCTAAAGGAAATAGCTTCGAGCACACACACAACGGCAACAGAAAAGTACTTTACCTGAGACCGGAGTATGAGTGCCTTTTTACCTTTCCTCCCCGGCAGCCAGAAAAGTGCTTGATGTCTACGGGAGCTTCTATTCTTGTAGAGTGTGTTGGGCCTCCAAGAGCAGAGGTTTGTAGAACAGCAGCAAGTTTCCCTTAAGTGGATCACCCAAGGTTTATCGATCTCAGGGAGGAAGAGGTCAAAGATATCCCTCTCATGCAACCCCGCAACCACAAAGCAAGAAGTCTCTTGTGTCCCCAACACACCTAATAGGTGCACTAGTTCGGCGAAGAGATAGTGAAATACGTGTGGTATGAATGAATATGAGCAATAGTAACGGCGTGTAGTTGATGGTGGTAATATGGTAGCAGTAGTAACACAGCGTAGTAACGCAGTAAACAAGAAACAAGCAATAGCAAGTATTTAGGAACAAGGCCTAGGGAATAGACTTTCACTAGTGGACACTCTCAACTTTGATCACATAACAGAATAGATAAATGCATACTCTACACTCTTGTTGGATGATGAACACATTGCGTAGGATTACACGAACCCTCAATGCCGGAGTTAACAAGCTCCACAATTCAATGTTCATATTTAAATAACCTTAGAGTGCAAGAAAGATCAACACGACTAAACCAAGTACTAACACAGCATGCACACTGTCACCTTCACACTATGTAGGAGGAATAGATCACATCAATACTATCATAGCAATAGTTAACTTCACAATCTACAAGAGATCATGATCATAGCATACGCCAAGTACTAACACGGATGCACACACTGTCACCATTACACCGTGCAGGAGGAATAAAACTACTTTAATAACATTGCTAGAGTAGCACATAGATAAATTGTGATACAAAACACATTGCAATCATAAAGAGATATAAATAAGCACTTCACTACGCCATTCATAACAGTGAATAAGTATTCTGTGAAATATAGCCTAAGAGACCCACACGGTGCACACACTGTCACCTTTACACACGTGGGACAAGGAGTCTCCGGAGATCACATAAGTAAAACTCACTTGACTAGCATAGTGACATCTAGATTACAAGCATCATCATATGAATCTCAATCATGTAAGGCAGCTCATGAGATTATTGTATTGAAGTACATAGGAGAGAGATGAACCACATAGCTACCGGTACAGCCCCGAGCCTCGAGGGAGAACTACTCCCCTCCTCATGGGCAGCAGAGGTGATGAAGATGGCGGTGGAGATGGCAGCGGTGTCGATGGAGAAGCCTTCCGGGGGCACTTCCCCGGCAGGGTGCCGGAACAGAGACTCCTATCCCCGATCTTGGCTTCGCGATGGCGGCGGCCCGGAAGGTTTCTGGGTTTCCATCCTTCGATCGTGGGTTTCGCGACGGAGGTAGGCGGAAGGGCAACGTGGGGCCACACAGGGGCCCCACACCACAGGTCGGCGCGGCCAAGGGCTGGGCCGCGCCGCCCATGGTGGCAGCCCCTCGTGGCCCCACTTCGTATCCCTTTCGGTCTTCGGAAGGTTCGTGGCAAAATAGGCCCCTGGGACTTGATTTCGTCCAATTCCGAGAATATTTCTTTACTAGGATTTCTGGAACCAAAACAGCAGAAAACAGGAACTGCACTTCGGCATCTTGTTAATAGGTTAGTTCCAGAAAACACATAAATATGACATAAAGTGTGTATAAAACATGTAGATATCATCAATAATGTGGCATGGAACATAAGAAATTATCGATACGTCGGAGACGTATCAGGTAGCACTCAAGCAATTTACTTTGAATGGCGGAGAAATACCATGTAGTAGGTAGGTATGGTGGACACAAATGGCATAGTGGTTGGCTCAAGGATTTTGGATGCATGAGAAGCATTCCCTCTCGATACAAGGTTTAGGCTAGCAAGGTTATTTGAAACAAACACAAGGATGAACCGGTGCAGCAAAACTCACATAAAAGACATATTGTAAACATTATAAGACTCTACACCGTCTTTCTTGTTGTTCAAAACTCAATACTAGAAATTATCTAGACTTTAGAGAGACCAAATATGCATACCAAATTTTAGCAAGCTCTATGTATTTTTTTCATTAATGGGTGCAAAGTATATGATGCAAGAGCTTAATCAAGAGCACAACAATTGCCAAGTACCAAGTTATTCAAGACATTTTATCAATTACTACATGTAGCATTTCCCGTTTCCAACCATATAACAATTAACGAAGCAGCTTCAACCTTCGCCATGAACATTAAAAGCTAAGAACACATGTGTTCATATGAACCAGCGGAGCGTGTCTCTCTCCCACACAAGCATTTATTCAGAGAATGAAAATAACAAAACGAAAATAAAAGCACACAGACGCTCCAAGTAAAGTACATAAGATGTGACCGAATAAAAATATAGTTTCAAGAGAAGGAACCTGATAATTTGTCGATGAAGAAGGGGATGCCTTGGGCATCCCCAAGCTTAGATGCTTGAGTCTTCTTGAAATATGCAGGGATGAACCACCGGGCATCCCCAAGCTTAGACTCTTCACTCTTCTTGATCATAGTATATCATCCTCCTCTCTTGACCCTTGAAAACTTCCTCCACACCAAACTCGAAACAAACTCATTAGAGGGTTAGTGCATAATCAAAAACTCACATGTTCAGAGGTGACACAATCATTATTAACACTTCTGGACATTGCTCAAAGCTACTGGAAGGTAATGGAACAAAGAAATCCACCCAACACAGCGAAAGAAGCAATGCGAAATAAAAGGCAGAATCTGTCAAAACAGAACAGTCCGTAAAGACGAATTTTAAAATGGCACCAGACTTGCTCAGATGAAAATGCTCAAATTGAATGAAAGTTGCGTACATATCTGAGGATCACTCACGTAAATTGGCATAATTTTCTGAGTTACCTACAGAGAATTAGGCCCAGATCCGTGACAGCAAGAAATCTGTTTCTGCGCAGTAATCCAAATCTAGTATGAACCTTACTATCAAAGACTTTACTTGGAACAAAAATGCAACAAAATAAAGATAAGGAGAGATTGCTACAGTAGTAACAACTTCCAAGACACAAATATAAAATAGAAGTACTGTAGCAAAATAAACACATGGGTTATCTCCCAAGAAGTTCTTTCTTTATAGCCATTAAGATGGGCTCAACAGTTTTAATGATGCACTCGCAAGAAATAGTAGTTGAAGCAAAAGAGAGCATCAAAAGGCAAATTCAAAACAAATTTAAGCCTAACATGCTTCCTATGCATAGGAATCTTGTAAATAAACAAATTCATGAAGCATGATGCAACAAGCATAGGAAGATAAAACAAGTGTAACTTCAAAAATTTCAGCATATAGAGAGGTGTTTTAGTAACATGAAAACTTCTACAACCATATTTTCCTCTCTCATAATAACTTTCAGTAGCATCATGAGCAAACTCAACAATATAAGTATCACATAAAGCATTCTTATTCACATGCATAAAAGTATCATTACTCTCCACATAAGCATAGTCAATTTTATTAGTTGTAATGGGAGCAAATTCAACAAAGTAGCTATCATTATTATTATCATCATCAAATATAGGAGGCATATTGTAATCATAATCAAATTTATCCTCCATAACAGGTGGTACTAAAAGACCAATATCATTATAATCATCATAAATAGGAGGCAAAGTATCATCAAAGTAAATTTTCTCCTCAATGCTTGGGGGACTAAAAATATCATGCTCATCAAAGCCAGCTTCCCCAAGCTTAGAATTTTCCATATCATTAGCAACAATGGTGTTCAAAGCGTTCATACTAATATTACTACCAGCATGCAAATAAGGTTTCATAGGTTTTTTAATTTTCGCATCAAACCATCCATGTCTTAAATCAGGAAATAGAATAAGAAGCTCATTGTTGTCCATTATGCCAAACTAGTGTAAACAAGAAACAAAAAGATGCAATTGCAGGATCTAAAGGAAATAGCTTCGAGTACTTACAACGGCGAAAATAGCTTAGTAGCCGAGATCCGGAGTGTGAGTACCTTTTACCTTTCCTCCCCGGCAACGGCGCCATAAAATAGCTTGATGTCTACGGGAGCTTCTATTCTTGTAGACAATGTTGGGCCTCCAAGAGCGAGGTTTGTAGAATAGCAGCAAATTTCCTTAAGTGGATCACCCAAGGTTTATCGAACTCAGGGAGGAAGAGGTCAAAGATATCCCTCTCATGCAACCCTGCAACCATAAAGCAAGAAGTCTCTTGTGTCCCCAACACACCTAATAGGTGCACTAGTTCGGCGAAGAGATAGTGAAATACAGGTGGTATAAATAAGTATGAGCAAGCAACTACACTGAAAAGTGCTTTGCCCAGGACAAGAAATGCAGAGTAACGCAAGCAGTAGTAACGCAAAAAAAATAGTAAACAAGCAGCGATAGCAGATTTAGGAACAAGGCCTAGGGATTACACTTTCACTAGTGGACACTCTCAACATTGATCGCATAATAAATAACTCTTTCTCATATGTGCTACATACACTCTTTTGTTGGATGACAAACACCATTCGTTGTGTAGGGCTACAAGAGCACCTCAATGCCGGAGTTAACAAGCTCCACAACATTCGATGTTCATATTTAAATAACCTTAGAGCATAATAGATCATTGCAAAATAAACCAAGAACTAACATAGCGCACACACTGTCAACATTACACTATGAAGGAGGAATAGATCACATCAATACTATCATAATGATAATTAACTCCACAATCTACAAGAGATCATGATCATAGCCTACGACAAGAACCACACGGTGCACACACTAGTCACCTTTACACCATGCAGGAGGAATAGACTACTTTAATAACATCACATGAGTAGCACACAACTAGTAGCGATACAAAGCTCATCATATGGATCTCAATCATGTAAAGCAGCTCATGAGATCATTGTATTGAAGTACATAGGAGAGAGATTAACCACATAGCTACCGGTACAACCCCGAGCCTCGATGGAGAACTACTCCCTCCTCATGGGAGGCAGCAGCGTTGATGAGATGGTGTCGATGGAGAAGCCTTCCGGGGCACTTCGTCCCGGCGCGTGCCGGAACAGACTCCGTCCCCGCATCTTGGCTTCGCGATGGCGGCGGCTCGAAGGTTTCGTACCGTGGCTTTTTCGTATCGAGGTTTTAGGTCAGGGACCTTTTTATAGGCGAAGAGGCGGAGTCGGAGGGTCAACGAGGCGGTGACACACTAGGGGGGCGCGCCCCCCCCCTGGCCGCGCCGCCCCATGTGGGGCCCACCAGGCCCCCCTCTGGTGCTCTCGGTGTTCTGAAGCTTCGTGGAAAATAGGATGATGTGCCTTGATTTCGTCCGATTCCGAGAATATTTCCTTACTAGGATTTCTGGAACCAAAAACAGCAGAAAACAGCAACTGGCCTTCGGCATCTCGTCAATAGTTTAGTTCCGGAAAACGCATAAATATGACATATAATGTGTATAAAACATGTAGATATCATCAATAATGTAGCATGGAACATAAGAAATTATCGATACGCCGGAGACGTATCAGCATCCCCAAGCTTAGTTCTCTCGTCCCGAGCAGTAAACGATAACAAAGATAATTTCTGGAGTGACATGCCATCATAACCTTGATCATACTATTGTAAGCATATGTAATGAATGCAGCGATCAAAACAATGGTAATGACATGAGTAAACAATGAATCATAAAGCAAAGACTTTTCATGAATAGTACTTTCAAGACAAGCATCAATAAGTCTTGCATAAGAGTTAACTCATAAAGCAATAAATTCATAGTAAAGGTATTGAAGCAACACAAAGGAAGATTAAGTTTCAGCGGTTGCTTTCAATTTATAACATGTATATCTCATGGATACTTATAATGACCAAACATTCTTGAGGACACACGGGAATTTAGTCTAGTGCTTTCGCTTCATGTGGCTAAATAATCTTCATTGTTTTGATAAGTGCTATGTGGGTGAACCTATGCTAATGCACCGCCCTTCCTAGGACTTATACATACTTGTGATTATACCCTTGCAAGCATCCGCAACTACAAGAAAGTAATTAAGATAAATCTAACCACAACCTTAAACTCTAAGATCCTGCAATCCCTCCTGCATCGATATACCAACGGGGGCTCAGGTTTCTGTCACTCCGGCAACCCCGCAATTGGCAAACGAGTACAAGATGTATTCCCCTAGGCCCATAAATGGTGAAGTATCGTGTAGTCGACGTTCACACGACACCACTAGAAGAATGACACCACAACTTAAATATCATAACATTGAATATTATTCAACCATAGTTCACTACTAACATTTAGACTTCACCCATGTCCTCAAGAACTAAACGAACTACTCACGAGACATCATATGGAACATAATCAGAGGTGATATGATGATGAATAACAATCTGAACATAAACCTTGGTTCAACGGTTTCACTCAATAGCATCAATAACAAGTAGAAATCAACACCGGGAGAGTTTCCCCTATCAAACAAACAAGATCAAACCCAAATTGTTACAGCGGTGACGAGGTGCAGCGGTGGAGATGGCGGTGATGATGATGATGATGATGACGGTGGTGATGGAGATGATGTCCAGCTCGATGACGATGATGGCGTCGATTTCCCCCTCCGGGAGGGAATTTCCCGGCGGATTCCTCGCCCGCCGTAGAGCTGTTTTCTCTCCGTGTTCTCCGCCCGGCAGAGGCGGCCGGACTCTTCGCGACGCACCTCCGGAACTTAGGTTTTCGGGACGAAGACGTACGCGAAGAAAAGGAGGCGAGAGAGGCCGTGGGCCCTCCTCACAGGGCGGCGCTGTGCCTTGGGCCGCGCCCATGAGGTGGGCCCACCGGGTCCCCTCGCTCCCTTCCGGCTCTCTTCGTTTGGAAAAATAGGAATTTTCGTGTAATTCCCGTCCAATTGCCGATCTTCCGAAATATTGCATCCTGACGGTGCTTTTTCCAGCAGAATCCTGGCTCCGGTGCGCGATCTCCAAATAATCATGAAACATGCAAAATAGATGAAATAACATAAGTAATGTCAAATATGAAATATATCAATGAATAATGTTAAATTATGATATAAAATAGTGATGCAAATTGGACGTATCAGCCTCGCCTCCGACGTGATCCTGGTTCGAGCCTGCAATTAAAGCGAGCAACCGCCAGGGCAACCATCAAAGTGGCAATCTGCTCCGATCGACGCGCCAACCGTCGGAAGGCGCTCGAACCGCCGCGAAGAGCAACCCGACCTCTTCTATACGCGCCGCCACACAATAGCTGAATAAAACCCCGCCATTCTTCTTCTTATCCAACACCTGCCAGCCACCATGAGCAACTGTCGCCACCTGACACCGACAGCGAGGGCCGCCGCATGGCGGCATTGGGGGATAGCTGCCACGCCCAAAGAACCCAGCCCCCGCCGACGGAGGGCGAGGCGAGGGCGCCGTTGCTCGACGGCCAGGACGACAGGAGGACTCCGACGCAAGGCGGGCACTACCGAGGCATGGACTGCGCGGCGGCAACAAGGAAGTGGCGAGGGCGAGGCGCAGCGGAGGCTCGTCGTCCGTTCACCGGAACGAGGAAGACACCAATGACCACTCGTCGGAGGGGAACTCAAGCTCGTCGGACGCGTCGACCGGCAGTACTTTCGGAGGAGGTGACGAGTAGGAGGCGCGTCCGTGAGGATGACGAGGCGGGGCCTTCTAACAAGAAGGCCAAGAATTAGTTAGTTTGAAATTTGTTTGTTTTCGCGTTTGTTCTCCTAGTTTGTATGTTAAATTTGTTTGAACTTGTTCGATTCGACAAAGCATGGCATGATTAATTGAACTTGTTTTCGTTTCTTCCCCAAGAATTAGTTAGTTTCTCCAAAATGCGTCCGCTGCTGTCCCCCCACGGAACGGACAATCTACGCCTAGCGGTCATTTTTGCTCCGTCAGGTGACGCAGAACGGACGGACGAAACGTCGAAACGCCGCCCTCAGGGTGTAAGATTTGTCCATCGACACGCTTTCCCACGTGATTGTTCTGAAATCAAGCACTCGCTCCATTGTAGTCGTGCACATTGAAGGAGCTAGCGGGACTCATGGAGTAAACAAGCTTCCTCAAATTGGCCTCGCTGGCGTGGCCGCTGCCAAACAGCACCAAAAATGATGTTGTACCTGTTGTAGGCCCCAAATCACCAACGCTCAGCTGATCGTCGTTGGGAGAGACTGATGGATTTTGAGTGTTGATGGGAACCATAATCTTGCTCGGCACCTTTGTTCTTCGTTAAAGTGTCCAGTAGTTTTGCTGTGAAGAAGAAGAAACATGCTTGTCGCAAGGGCAGCCTAAGGATGGGAGTTGGTTAACCATTTATTTTATGGTTCCAAACCTATATAACCATTTTGTATAAAAGGATATATAAAAGGATATATAGGTTAACCATTATGTTAATAAGGTCTAAATGGTTAACCATTGGTTATTTAGGGTCGATCCATTTTTAATATTATAAGCATGGACAGTTCGCAGAGCTTCAGAAACAAACAACAAGATGCATTAATCGAATCATAACACCTAAGCAACACACATACTCTTCCAGTTTCAATCTGTAAGACATAAACAGTTCAGAAGAAGAAGATAGGAAGAATCAGAGAGAGGTACTTTTTCTCCCATCCAACGCTGTACTACCTCCTGAAGAAACAGCGTAGAGAGCAAAATGCATTGCTGCAGCTCAACTGCATATCGTATACAGGCAGACACGAGTTCACCGTAGAAGCTAGCAAATTGTAAAGAAAGTGAAGAAAAGAGGCCCTTTCCTCAGTAATCACAAGCATAGGTCGAAGTGCCTGTAGCTTCACGCCACCGTGAGAAAGCCGCATCGATGTGGTCCAAGCTCGCTAGAAGAGCATCAAGGCCTGGGAGAAGACATGGAGGAGCAGCAGGCTGCCGAGATCAAGGACGCAAACGCCGCCGCCGCCGCGCCGCTGAGGTCGCTATTGCGAGCCGCTGGCGGAGGACGGGCGGAGGGAGGACGCGTGGATCGTCTGGAGGCCGCGGCTCGTCTGACGAGCGGGCAGGCGAGCGCACTGCGGAGGTGAACGGCGCAGGGGGCTACAGGCAGATGCGGCGCTCGGAGGCGGTTAACCCTTGGCAAAAACGGATCGAACCTTTGAACCTAAATAAATCTTGGGTTAACCAATAGATCCATTGGGTTTCTTTTTTAGGTTAGGTTAACTTCTAACCAATGGAAAAGCGGGAACCGAGTCCCAATTTGCGGCAGCCCACGAAATCAAAGGTCGAAAATATTGCCCTTTGCGCTCTTGGGCCGGTACAGAAGGGCATAGGCTCCCAGAGCCCAGACTCCGAATGGAGGCCCACGAAACAAAATCGGGGGAGAACAGAGTCTCGGAAAAAACAATCTGGTGGAAAGAGCGCGACGCGACCCCTTTGCCGTTGGCGGTGGCCACCGACGACGGGACGTGATTTGGCGGCGGCGTCACGGCCGAGATGGCGCTGTTGGTGTTGGATCGAGTTAACAGCCGCCACCACCACCTGTACTGTGCTGTACCCGTGATCCTAATCAAGCATGTCGCCGTGCTGCAGTCAGTACAAAACTCCGTGCCCATGCGTGTAGTGTAGGCGCAAGTCTCCGGCTTAATTAATCCGTAATCAACCAGCCCCGCCGTGCCGTTGCGTCCGTGCCACCGTGAGCTCCCTCTCTACGGGACTCGCTCCCGCCGCGCGCGGACGTGCGTACAGTAACTATCACTCTATCAGTTCAACGGCTCAGATGATACGACTTCATCGACCGGTAAGTATCGCCACTTCGCCAGATGCTATGCCGGTACGACGTACACCAGCGGCCGACGATGAGATCTCTTCGTTTTGTTTTGCGCTCTGCAAAAGTCAGCGGTGCGATCTTAGCGCACATCACGTGCACTCTGGACCGCAAATATTATTCCGTCTCGCCATTTCGGTGCTGTTTATTCCGTCTCGGAGAAACCTGGCCGCTGCTACAGCCCAAAACAGCACGATGATGGTCCATATGGATCCATCTAGCCACCTCATCATAGGGTGTGTTTGGTAGACCGGGTTATGTGGGAATCACTTCATCTCAGCATTCCATCATCAGACTAGTTGAAATAGAGATTTTGCTGCATGTTTGGTAGCTCGTAGGCATTAAACCAGGCTGAACACAGAGTGTGTTTGGAGTTCGTTCTCATCTGGGCACTGCCCACCTCCAACTCTTTTACAAAAAACACCTTAACAAGAAAGAGAAAAAGCAATCGGGTCCCTGTCTCAACTCCACCCCATGGAGGTCTGGGCGTGCGGGCAATTCTCGGGCTGGCAGTGATAGGGGCGGGCGCCACCATGGGAGAGCTCCGGCCGGGCAGAGATGATGCACTACTTGCCGCTATCGCCGTGAGCTTCGCCAAGAACTCTTCATCCTCGGAGCTTCACTGGCAGGAGACGAGCAAGGTGGCGTCAATGGCGCCCGTGGTCCGGGCGGCTTCTGGGGAGCCGAAGCTCTCGTGGTTGGGCCGCGTTGCTGGGGCGGGAACGGGCAGACGAGCGGGACGAGAACGGGAGATGGCGACGCCGGTGTTCGTGCACGCCGCGTGCATCAAGCCGTGGCTCCGACGGAGAGCGGGAGGCCGGCGAGGCGGCGCGCAGCCCAGGTTGGAGGCCGGCGAGGCGCCCGGCGCGCGGGCCTGCGCCGTGGAGGCGGTGGGCCGGCAGGCGGCGCTGTGGGAGGCAACGCGCAGGGGTCGAGCTCTGCTCCTCTCCGGTCGATGGAGAGCGGTCGGCGGGTGAACAGGGCTGGCCGTGACCCCGGTTTTTTCCGTCAGAGCGAGGCGGGCGCGGATTTTCCGGTGAGGTCGCCTCGCCGACCGCGAAGCTCGATTTGAGCTTCTCTACCGGGCAAAGAGCCCTTTTTCGTGCGAGGCGGGCACTGCCCAGTTCGCCCGATCCGACCTAACAAACACCGGATGACCCAAAATTTTCGGTCGGGAGGAGATTTTCTGGGTAGAACCGACCTACCAAACACACCCATAGCTTCCTGCAACTAGCCTGCACTCTCTCCATCGGAGCAGCCAGCAGTATACGCCAACCCAGGCGTTTTTCAGATTCATCCGCGGATAAGTTCGCAAATTATATCCCAATCATTCAGGTCGGGGGTAGAGATCGAGTACAACTAACTGTGTACTGTTAATGCTGTGTAGACTTGTTGAGCCGACAAACCAAGACCCAACATATTGCCGGGCGCCGCATCCTGCTTAGAGCACCAACACTATCAGAAGTCTGAAACCAAATATTAGAACATCTCTATCGCAAGGAGAAAGCTCAGTCCTAAAACTGCCAGCGCGTGGCCAAAACGGTTGAAAAAACGTGCTCTAACTGAAATCTCAAAACAGTTCACAATCCGTATACTATACTGTTTTGGTTTCTTTTTTACATCTCATTAATATGAATGAGGTAGTATCAGAATTTCTGTCGACGTGTTTACACCAAATTTGTTTTCAAAATTTCAAGTCCCCATGAGGAACCTATTTATCCGGCAATCAAGTGGAAGAAAAGAGAACCCGAATGGACGGATGATGAGGACGATGCGTTGTACCTCACACGGAATGATCAAGTTCGTCTTGAATCTTAGAGTGGAGCTAAGCACACGCATGAAATGTTTAGGAGCCAAATCCATGGGCGCGATGCACCAAATGATAATTTTGTAAGCTGGTCTGACTATTTGCCCCCGCAGGCGAAACCCTAGCGAGCGCCTCTCTAGCTCCCCTCTCCTTCCTCCCCCTCCCCCGCCGCCCAAGCCCCAGGGCACGGTGGAGGCGGGGCCCTCCTTCTCCCTCAGGCGGCGGTGGCGGGCGCGGCGGTGGCCCGTGGCGGGCCGGCGTCGGGGCGAGGGCAGCCCGCCTCGGCGTCTGACACCGGCGCGACCTCTGGCTGGCGGCCGCGCCCCCACGCTGGTTTTGGCCACCGCGCTCGCTTCCTCTCTCGTCGGCGGGGACTCCGGCCATGGTCGCCGATTCGACGGGATGTGTCCTACCACCCCCTCTTCGCGCTAGATCTGACCCACACTATAGCCACGGGGGTCGCATCACGTCGATCTCGAGTTCGTGTGCGGGGTGGCATGGGCGTAGTGGCTGGAGTGGTCGTTTGCCTCTTGGGTCGGGGTTCGGTAGGCCGATGATGGCGGTCGCGCTTGTCTTCGGGCTCGGTCCAGCCGTGCGTGGAGCTTGGACTGGGAAGCGGACCTGGAAGGTCGGAGCCTTCGGTGTGCGGGCGAGGCGAGCTGTGTTGGCCGGTGACATGGTCGTGAGGGAGCATTGGTACTCGGCGAGCGGTGTCAGGAAGTGGCGCGGGTGCCGTCTTGGCAGCTGCCCGCTCCTGTTGGAGGTTTTGAGGCCGAGGGGAAACCCTCGCCCACCCTTGGGCCACGGTGTCGGCGTCTGCATGTCGTTCCCTTCTTGGAAGCCGTTGTGGTAACCTTGGCCCTCCTTCGTGCTTGCGAAAGCCCAAGATCCTCGGATCGGGCGGTGACGGCGCTCCGTGTCGTGATCTTCTTGAAGACACCGCCTTGGAGCTTATAGCTGCGGCTCCCCGTCGGTGTCGTGAGGGCGGTCTCCGACGAGCTCTGCGCTTTGGGTGAAAACCCAAGATCCTCGGATCGGACAGTGGCGACGCTCTTGTGTCGTGATCTTCTTGAAGACACCGCCTTGGAGCTTGTTGTTCAGTATGCGGATCCTCCGTTGGTTGTGTGGCTGAGGCGTGGCTATTCGACGAGCCTGGTGCTTTGTGGGAGAACCTAAGATCTGCGGTGGGGCGGTGACGGCGCCCTCGTGACGGGGAGTTCCGTTGATGCATGTTCGTTGGCTCTCTCTAGAGTGAGCTCCGGATCTCGTTGTTGTCCTGTGTCTTCTCCGGCCTTCGTAGGCTTCATAAGGTCGTGATCGTTTTGAGTTTCCACAGCCGTGTTGGTTTTTCATGTGGGTGTGTGTTGTAATCTAGGTTCAGCTCTTGTACTTTATCGCCGTTGAGGATGTTATTAATTTAACGTCAGTCCTTTTGGCCTTTGATCTAAAACCATGGGCGCTTTGTGAAGTCTGACACTAGCTAGTGTAGAAGCTAGATCCTTACTGTGGATCATGAATACTACCTCCATGACTCAGTTTATAGGTCCGGTGTGTATATCTAGGTCGTAAATTTAATTAATGTGATACAAATTATATATTACAAAAATATGTATCATTAAAAAGTTTAGATGTTTTACTTCTAATAATAAAATATTTGTATTGTAAAATTGTATTATGTCGATCAAAATGATGATTTTGGGCTACATGCATGCTCTATAAATCGGAAAGAACGGAATAGGATACGTATTTTAGGTATGTGGTCCAACGTCGGTTCGATTTGATCTCAAGTGGAGAAGCTATGAACTTATGTGAGATTATGCTACGAATTTATACGAGACTATGTTATGGGTTTGTATTAACTATGACAATATGCTATGGATTTGTATGAATATTAAAATATGCTATGGATTTGTATTATCGTGTATACTATGCGGGAGTGGTGTTTTGGCTCTTGGGCCCTTTTGTTTGAACTGCAATTTTGATATATTTTGAAATGTTAAAAATTCCAGACAAAAATTCACGTGCACTTCTTCACATGCTAAGTAGGCACAAAGTTTTTTCATGAAAATCAACTTGTCGTTTGGGCTGTAAAAAACACAAAATTTAGGGCTAAAAATAAGGGTTTTTGTGTTGTTTTATCTTTTTTTACATCGAACCACAAAATTTAATCGGCTTTTGGAAACTCACGAACGCACATAGATTATCGAGATGTACATGCGAATTTGTTAGAATTTTTGCAATTAGAAATATGTTTTTTAGGTGGAGGGAGCATATACACCCAAGAGCCGAATTGAATTTCCGTATACTATGCTATCTAATTTCCTTAATTTATAGTGTTTGCTCTTAACATTGGGCTCATAAAAATCATAGTCACCTCGCGACATAGGAAATATAGGGATCCACTATTCTCCATCTACAATGGTCGAATTTTCTTAAAATACCCAAACCTTCTCCTTTTTGGGAGTCTTCCTTCTGATGCTATTATAGCCAATATTTAGATATAATTTTTTACTACTTTATTAATAGATGATCTACCTTACACTCCCACAAAGTGTATAGGAGCATGTGCAACTAGTTCTTAGCTAAGAATCTGCTTATCTTCTCTCCTCTTATCTCTCTTCTAACTTAACAAACTTATAATATTTAGCTTTTAAAATTATTGTAAGAGAAAGTACAATAAGCTTACATTAGCTGGCTATAAGAATTTCCGTCTTGTATTTTTGCTACGTTGAAGGAGAGAGAAGGTAAGCAGGTTGTAAGTAAATAGCTACTAGCTATATCACGCGCTCGTATGTACTTTGTGAGATTGAGAGGTGAGTCATGAATGTATTAGCAAAGTAGCACATTTTTATTGCTTCGCATCTATTTGATTCGTAGGAAAAAAATGTAGAAGTAGGAAAAATGTAAGAGTTCAATGTCATACTCACTCCAATCCTATATGAATTCATGAACCAAATTTTGTTTAATTACACCACATGTAAAGCAAAAGGATTCTAAGAAAAATGTATGAGTGTATGCTAGATTTTCTATAAAATCCAGCAAAAGATTTCTATGAAAATCATTCCTACGAATTTTTGAATCAACTAACAGTTAATTATACTATTTTAAACTTGTTTTTATCAAGCTTCCAGTACTGATGTGAGTACTTTTGAGGAGGAAAACGCCGGCCTGAAGGAATAAACGTGTCCAAAGACGGTTGCTTGGCTTAAGAGCAAGTACAATAAGGTACAATACTATTTATGAGATAAAATATTATAAATTGCTTAATTAAGAGAGAGATTAGGAGAGAAAGAGTAGGCTCATCTTGTATCAGTTTAGACGCGTTCTCCTGATCTATGTAGACTAAATGCCATATATTGAAAAGACACACTTTTATAAATTTCTCACTATTGTATATATTGCCTAAGTTAACATGATGACACAAGACTTTACTTATACCAAGAGCTGACTACACTATTGGAATTGCTCTAATCAGGCATTATCTTCTCCAAAAGTACTTTTGAGGAGTAATGTTGAGGCACTAACTGCTAGCCGGTGCAGCAGACAGCTGAACGGATATTTGGGCTTCTGTTACCGAATCACCGGTGACAGGCTGACAGGTGGGTCCCAACAAAACCAATGCCGACTTCAACTGGCTGTTCAGGCAGGTGACACCGTCAGTACGTGATCGCCGGGTCAGCTGAAGTGAGCGTCCCACCGTGAGACGGATGAAACGTCCCTCTTTTTTTCCAAGAGGAACTGTTCAATGCCGAATTGATGCCTACGCCGCACCGGTTAATTAGCCCCTTGACTTCGTGCATAAAATTTGTAGGAGCAGTACCCAGCTAGTGATGCACTTTGCATCCTTACTCACATTATTAATGGCAAAAAGCCTAAACTACTATGTTGCTTCTTGCTTAGCCAAAAACGTGCACATTTTGAGGGCTCACCTGCTACTGCAAGCGCATCATCGAAGAAGTGGACCTTTGAAAGCTATCGGATATTCGGATGGGAGAGCCAGGGGCAATGTTTGGAGATAGGCTTCTAGTTTCTTGTTGGGCGCCGTATTCGTCGGCATGCTCGTAGTCGCCCAACCACTCACGCACGCCATGTACCCACATTCCCTTCAAATGCAGGAACCGCTGTAGTCCGACTTTTTCTTCTAATGTAATGACACACAAAGCTTTTGCATGTTCGCAAAAAAAATGCGAGGCATTGATCGGGCAGAGGCATGCCCATCTCGCTGTCGTCTGATCTCCGCAACAAAATCCGGCACATGAATTTATTTTGTTTTAGGTGTGCAACATTGGTACATGTTTTAACTTTTAACACGATATGGCATGATACATGCAAAAGCGTTGCAAAGTTTCAACATCCACTCAACATTTCATATATGTATGAAATAAATCCTTATTGGTCTTGACATCATTCATAAGAGTCAACGCCGCACATGAAACATACAAACCAACGTTGCAAAAATGCAAAACAACTTCCATCATGGTAGAATTTTATTCTACATGGAACAAAGCTGAATTTTGGAAGGAAGATGTGTAGAGAGCAAACTTGGGCCGAGGTAGTGGTAGCAAGCAACATCGCTGACGTATCGAGAACTCCCCACGATCCGACCAACGGAAGGGAAGGGAATCATTTCTCCTTTTTAAATTAGTAAAATATATTATTCATTCTTTCTATACATTGCCCCCAATTTGGACTAACAAGTCCAAACTTAGGATGGCAGGATGTCTGCAACATGCATTAAATTAGAGCATGTGTAAATCGGATTTGCACATTTGTCGACTTTATTTTCAAATTTGATCATTTGCCACATTGATCACCACGGGTTAGTCAGACAGATGTAAGAAATAATCAAAGTGCAAAACAAAGTGTGACAAATGTGCAAATCCAGTTTCCCACTCTATTTATGCGGGATAAACAAACACACAAGTAAATAAATAAATAAGGGTGTGACTAGTTCTTTTCATTTTCGATATCATCGAATCTCATTGCAATTCATGTTGCATCTCACCATTAGCACGGATTATGAAGCAAATCTAACTGTTTAAAGGCTTTTTTTGTAGTTGCACTTAACTTGTAACTGAAATTTCAGTTAGGCTGGTCATAGTGGGGAGTAACTTAGACTAGTAACATATGTCATGTTACTAGTCTAGGTTACTACCTTCATAAGTGGTAGTAACTTATACGCTGGTCACAAATTGGTATTTATTGCACTCATTTTCTTTCGTAAGTGTGATGTTATTGCACATAATGGCTACTCACCTCACTCTCTTTCTTCATTTATTTGGCATTACGTGTCACCAAAATGTCTTGAGCAAGGTTACTATCTACAAGTACTCTCACTACGAATAGTTTTACAACTCAAATGCATGAGTCACGATGCAAACCTGGTGTTGCAAGAGTATACTGAACATATGCTTTCCTTCTCTAGTTACTATTCACAAACAATGAAGTGAAAGTATTTCAAGCAACCTAGTGGGCAGCACATTGATGGGGTCGCAAGCGGGAGGGAATCACGGAGCAACCGGAGTTGCACGAAGTTTTTGAAGCCGGTGTGCTCGCCTGGCTGCAGCGCACACATGTACCACAACAACAGCGAACGCATCGTTCGCTCTCCCCGCTTCACGATCATCACCATCGAATCCGGAGCTGCAGTGTCTTTCCGCAACTGCCACATGAGCCCGCTGCCTTTCCGCTTGATCAACCCTACAAACAAACCACTAATCTCTCCTTCCTAGTCCCTACGCCGTGCTTGCCCGTGCACCACATCCCTCTCCCTCTCTAGTCGCCCACTCGCCATCCCGCCCCTGGTTCCGTTTCCCTCTCGCTGTTCCAGAAGATCAAGAACGAGGTAGAAGTAGTACCAGAAAAGAATCAACCGCGCGCGCAAGCCATTGGAGGAGTGCACACAAGAATCTCGACCCAGTGAGAGCGAGAGAGAGAAGAAGACAAGGCCTCCAACTGCCTGCCGCTGCTATACATTAATTTTCTCTTCCTCTTTGGATGCCCTGACTCACTGGGATGCTATCTTGTCAGAGCGGCACAGGCCCTTGCGTTCTTGTTGTCGCCCTCGTCTCCTCCCAGGCAAGCGCTAGTGGTTTCTGGAGCAGAGAGGGGTAGAGAGAGAAAGGAGGATAGAGCCCGGCTGGCCGGGGAGGGAGAGTTGCGCCGGGATGGGGTCAATGCGGGCGTCTCCATTGCCGCTTCTTGCCTCCTCCATCTTCTTCTTCTTGCTGCCGCTGCTGCTGTGCTCCCCGGTCGCGGCCGATGGGGACCACGCCGACCGTGGCTTCTTCCCTTCTTCCGCGGTGGCTGCAGGCGCTGCCGTCGGCGACCTCGCCTCCTCGAACGGCGATGCCGCCGCCGTGCCTCCGGTAGCGGCGCCAACTGCTCCCCTCGGTAGGTCGGCAGTGCAGCTGGATCAAAGCTTATTTGGATTTTACCCCTGGGCGTTCAGCCTGTTCTTGCAGTGTTGTTCTCTGGGTCTGGGTTACCTGATTCTGGTCCTGTGGTCTCGCATTTGCTCGTTCGTGAATGTTCTCCTTCAAATGCCATATCTGGGGAAACTTTATTTTTATTTTTTATTTCGTTGTCCTTCCAGAAATTTCTGTGCCGATTTGGTGGGGAAGCCGTTTCGGCTTGTTTGGGAATGATGGGGAAAATGCATCTTGGGATCTTTTATCTTCAAAGTTCGATCGAACATTGGCTTCTGTTTCTCGTGAATTTCAGCTCTCGAGCTAAGCTGCGCACACATCTCTTTGTTTTGGAACGCTGGGGAAAAGTTACTGCAGTGCATTTTGGGGTCATAAAACTTGACAATGTCTGAGAGGAAGCAATTCATGGATCTTCCTAAGATCATTGCATCAAATGTAAAAAAGAGTTTCTTCTTTTGTTGTTTTTGCTAAAAGAAAGTTGGGTTCGGGTTACTTCCAATTTTTTTTACTCAAATAGCTCCATTCAAAAATGTCAATTAAACACCCTCGGTGCCTAACCCAACCCTCCATTTTGGCTCTGTTTTGCAGTGGAGGTGAAGCACCATCATTTAAGCAGGGAGCTTATCATCGCCATCGCCCTTGCCTCAATCGCCGGCGTGACAATCGTCCTGGCCGCCCTGTATGCCGGCGTCGTGTGGCAGCGATATCGCCGAGCTCCGGATGATTTCAAGGACACCCAGAGCACAGGTCTTGCTCTCTGCTAATTGGATCTGATGCAATCATTACTTGAGCTATAATTTGTTCTTGTTCACTATGTAAGTTACCTGGCTAATGATCTAAGAGTAATTGTGGTTGTTCAGATACTGCCAGGATTGCATTGGTGCCCATCTTGAACAACTTCAACTCATTCAAGTCTAGCAAGAAGTGCCTCGTGGCGATGATGGAGTACACCTCGTTGGAAAAAGGCGACTGGGGAATTTCAGCGACACCAACGTGCTCGGAATCGGCGGGGTTCGGGGTGCGTGTACAAGGCCAATTTTGATGGAGGGTTTGCTCGCCGTGAAAAGGTTGGGGGTGTGATCAGGAGTACGAGAAGGAATTTGAGGTGAAGAATACATCGTTGTTCTCCCATCCCTGTTCTTTTTTGTCAGTATGGGTCTTGTTACTGAGTTGCTGGTATGCTGAATTTGGCAGAATGAGCTAGATTTGCTTCAGAGATTCGGTGAATTCAAATATAGTGTCCCTTGTGGGCTTCTGCATTCATGAGGATAACCGCTTCATCGTGTATGAGCTAATGGAGAATGGATCATTGGAAACACAGCTTCATGGTATTATCACACCCATAACATTTTTTTACGTTATCATGTCGGCTTTTATCTTGAACTGTGATGTTGTGGCGCATAAGAAGTATTGATAAGATGTCGCTATGGTTGCATAGGCCCGCTCACATGGATCAGCTCTTAAGTTGGCACATCCAGATGAAGATTGCTCTTGACACAGCAAGGTTCTCCATCTTGTGTTTTGCTTCACCTTCATGAATAATAACCACTTTAGATGCTTATGTGAGGGGTTATTCTACGGTGGACCAGAAACTGAACTTTGACCAGGGGATTAGAATATCTTCATGAGCAATTGCAGCCACCCACTATCCATAGGGATCTGAAGTCATCTAACATACTTTTGGATTCAGATTTCAATGCCAAGGTATGACTACATATTTTACTTCTGGTCAACTAAATAGTACTGTTGACCATAACTCATACTACTTGATGAAAAAGAAGAACAATTCATTGATCCTTTGTCGGTGTACAGATTTCAGATTTCGGCCTTGCAGTGTCAAGTGGAAATCGCAGCAAGGGTAATCTGAAGCTTTCCGGAACTTTGGGGTATGTTGCTCCTGAGTACTTATTAGACGGTATGTCCCCTTTTTTCTTCTTATGCTTCATCTGCAACCTAATGTACACTTAACATTATTCACGGCAATGATGTCTTATTCTTATTACGTGCAACTGTGTTCAATACAGGGAAGTTGACAGAGAAGAGCTTATGTATATGCATTCGGAGTAGTACTTCTTTGAGCTTTTGTTGGGAAGGAGGCCAATTGAGAAGATGGCCCCATCTCAATGCCAATCAATTGTTACATGGGTACACATTATTCTGTTATGCAACATTCTGAAAAAATAGCTAGAATCAGTCCATTTAAAGAGTTGAGCAGTTTACTGTCAATATACATAGATTACTTCTGATTTTCACCGCCTGGAATTGAGGCAATTTTCTATTTATCAAATCCATTAACATATTTGAGATGAAATGCAGGCCATGCCTCAGCTAATTGACAGATCAAAGCTCCCAACCATAATTGACCCCGTGATTAAGAACACGATGGACCTGAAACACTTGTACCAAGTACTGCTCATAATCGTTTCTTCCATTTGCATCATGTCTTCTTAACTAACTAGATTGGTGTTATTCGCTACCTTTCAGGTTGCTGCAGTGGCTGTGCTCTGTGTGCAGCCAGAACCAAGTTATAGGCCACTAATCACAGATGTGCTCCACTCTCTGATTCCCCTGGTGCCCATGGAGCTCGGAGGGACACTGAGGGCCACCTTGGAATCGCCTCGCGCATCACAACATCGTTCTCCTGCTGAAATAAATAAAAAGAGAGATACATCAGAACATGGTGATACAGTGGCTTGCACCATCCAAATGTTTCAGATAGCTTGTGATGTTGAGTGCAGATTATTGTTTGTCACTCTAGTAGTCCAGTTGCCTTCCTTGGTGCTTGTCTGAGGATGTGTTCCCCGGCCTTGTGACCTACCTATACTTGTTAGTTGGATCGATAGAGTTTTCAGGTTTGTGGAGAAGAGGATCACACATCTGATATTCCTTGCTGTATAGAGAATTCATCTGTATTTCCCCCCTTCCTTTTTTTCTTTTTTCCTTGGCTCGAAAAAACTGCTGTATAGATTAAATATTTTCATACAATGAAAGAAATATTTGCCCCATTCGGTGTGTGCTGCATTGTGTGATTTGTGGAAGTTCTAATTCATATGCTTCTTCTTTTGATACTTTCAACTCGGTAACTAGGTGAGTTAGCGTTCCAACAATGGATCATGAGGTCAGTTGGGTGGCCCTTGTAATTCGTGTTACCCTTGTCCATACTCTTGTTTGTACTTTGTAGCAAGTAGTAACGTATCATCAACTCACTTGCAAGACATGCTTTTGTGTACAACTTGCAGTTTGATATTGTATCTATTTGCAGCAGCACTGTCTGTGGGTTAAACCTGCCTCAGTGCAATTAAGATACAAGACTACTGTCTCAGACATAGATTTGTGAAGACACTTTTTTGTTTGTTAGCACTTAGCCACAGGTTCTGGATTGTTAATGACTGCACTAGGTATCTGAATAGCACTATACATGGATAATCTTAGAAGGTTTGCTTAAACAAGTCAACTTTGCAAGGTTACTTGAGTTGCAGGAAACAATGGCAACAAGAAGAGCAACTGACCATGTGCATATTAGGTAGGAATTTAAGATCATATCATATGGTCATAGACTCATAGGCTGCAAGAAAGAATCTCATATGTATTACAACAACTTCTGTGCCATTGCATTTGGGACATGCATGCATGTCTGGTTACATATGGATGGATTCTCGTTTGGTAGCTGGAGAATCACACTTTCATACCAGTTTTTAGCAAGTGGAAGTAGAATAATGTGTGACCCTGTTGCTGTGTTCTGAAGCTGAATCTGTAAGGAGGATACTACACTAGTCCACAGGTCTTTCACTGGAATATGTCAATCACTTAACTGAAAGGTGACTGGTGGGTGTGGTTCATGATAGGCTCCATAAAGCTCCGCTATTATTTGACAGCTAATTTAGGCTTGTACTTTTCTCACTCAACCTCCATGCTAACAATGCGTGCTTGCCATAGATCGGAGTACATTTTTTTAGTGGAAGGCACCATGCTGCACATGTGTTTTGTAAATTTTTTGGGTGGTATTAAGTTTTAAAATCCCACATAGAAAGAAGTCTTTAAATGGTCAGTGACTAGCTATCCCACTAGTG